>CAJUYG010000574.1:67964-125577 GCA_910591675.1 Galerucella calmariensis | reverse complement strand
GTTTATTAACCTCGCTCATAACGTCAAGTGTCCTGTCCAATAAAGTTCTGTTTTATATTCCTACATAAATTGCTGTTTCATTTATTATGCATTGTGGGTTGTTTAATTTTTTCTTATTGTATAAATAGTACAGTTTTGAAAAACGATGTCAGCAAATGATGTTAGAAGAGGATTTTGTCGGAGCAATTACTGAATTAAAAAGATGTCAGAAAATTGCTATTCAATACAGACATTTCAGTTGTGTAGCAGCTTTGACTTACAAAATACAAGAAACTTTAGAGAACACAGATTCGCAACTAGACAGAATTTTAGCACAGGTATATTACTTTAAGCTATTTAGTTATATATTATATTTAGAATAATTTGCTTATTCTCAACAGTTATACACTCAATTTAAAAGAAAGAGTCTATCTAGATACATGAAAATTAATCCTGCTTAGTAAAAAGTAATCAGTTCAGTCATGCAGTAACTTATATAAGAAAATTAATGCCAATTTCTTCTACTCAACATCAAGTCAACTGCTAAAACATTCAAAGGTGATTTTCATTCAAAGAAAATCTTATTTTTGTACAAGAAATATACATTTTTGTAGCAATGGCAATTTACAGAGAGCCATAGATGATAGATGTAGGTTCTTTATTGCTAAAAAAAGTTGGCATTATAAACAGCTTTAAAGCTTTTATTTCAATGAAAAGAATGTTGATAATTTGTGATCTAATTCAGCACTGTTCTGTAACTAACTGAATGCCACATTATTCTTCTTTTCAGACTTGTTTCCATTTCGACAAAGAACGTTATATAAAACTACAAGCTGCTTATGATCTCCTAGAAAAGTCTCAAGTATCCATGATTGACAATTTACATGTACATTATATTACTGCAATATATAACTCATCTTTTAATGTAGTTCAATCATACATTTCATGTCCTGATGTACTGGAATCAAGTGAGAACAGTGGAAGGAATCCATACACAGTTTTATGTCAAGTAAGTTTTATTTATTTTCGAGGGTAATATAAATAGTGTTACGATTATTATTTTATTTATTCAGTTAAATAGTTCTATAGTAAAGCAAGGTACTTAAGGTTGACATCAGATAAAGCTTTTGATAACTTTTCTTGCGATTGGTCTACAACATTATAATTTGTAATATTTGTATAGTATATTTGATGGTCTTATAATCTGTCGGCTGTAATAAGAAAATGCTTCAAAGAATTTCTAAGAACATAAAAATTCATCACTTAGTTAATTTTTGATGATATACTTAATGTTTCAGTCCATAGATGAAGATGCCTTCATACCTTGTCTAATTCAACTGTGTAAATTATTGTTTAAAATTGTTCTGAGCTATCATAAGCTCATAAAATGGCACAATTCTGATAACGACATGGACAGTCCTGAAGCAGACTGTGACATTACTGCAAGTAAACAGAAGTTGAATCATAACTTGTTGAAAATATGGGATGATGTACAAAGAAAAGTATCCAGTTTGTTGTTAAATGGAGATTTGGCAAAGTATAAGTTTGATCAATTTGTACAGGTACTTCGGGTCGTTCACAGGTGCGTCAAAAATATTTACAGTAACATAAATAATGTCAATAGTACCTAGAGTAGAGAGCCACAACTGTCTCTGTAAAAAGTAAATATTGTGTTGTAAGCAGGTAAAATGATGGGCGTTTTGTAGGTTGATACAAGTAGGGGAAGAATTTTGTTCTAGTAAATCAGAAGATTTACAAGAATCAATAAGAAAACAAAGTGAATGTTATTTTATGAATTATCATGCACAACGTTTGGAGGAATTGAAGATATTTTTGGAAAATGAAATATGGGAAATTTGTCCGGTGAAATCATCATTTGAAATAAACCAACTCCAGGTAAGTTCATGTACTATACAAACTATTTTTTGCAAATTCAAAAGATGGGGACTGAATGTTTGATGTTTATTGAAATGATATTAGTGTCCGAAAGTACTGAAACTAGTAGGCACCTGGATGTTACAGAGGTGTATGAAAGTGATATTTTAGTCTAAATAGAACAGAATCTTAACTAGAATCTATCCTGTAACATCTTAGTCTCCCATATGGAATGTTATTTTGACTGTCCTGACATAGAATTCATTTCTAAGCCTTGTATCATGGGTGTGAACATTATGATTGTAAGTAATTGTTTGTTGGAATAGTCAGGTGAGTGCTATATTTTTATTTTAAATATAAAAATTAATGTTTGGTAAAAATTGAGATCATTTTTGCAGCATGGGTCAATCTATGACAATATTATTCACATAGCTCTGTACTTGATTTAAGTGATACAGGGTGTTTCAATGGGAAAGGACCTAACTTTAACTGTAGATGGGGATCACTATGGTGCTTCCAAAAACCTATATTTAATGTTTCTTCTGCACTTTATAACCGAGATACAGGGTGTTTTATAAATTTATCCTATTTCTTTCGAACCTCATAACTTCCGAGTTACCCTGTATATTATTTTGAAATTGTGTACACGTAATAACCATTATCTAGAAACTCCATCAAAAGCATCTCCATAAAGATAATACAGGTCCGGCTTAACAAAAAATTTCAAAACTTGTCTTTACTACAAACAACACCCTGTATATAGATTTTTTTGAAATTGCTCCTTATAATTGGGAAGAGTATGAAAAAAAGAATCTACTTATTTCCATTTTATTTTCATTTTTATTTTTATTTTCCTCATTCAATAAGTTTCGAATATTTAGAACACCCTGTATAAGGATATGTATTTGGAAACTATGCACTTCTACAATTAGAATAACAAGAGTGAAATACGAGAAATAAATTTATACTTGAAAAAATGGACACAACATTGTCCAAACGAAGCAAGTCTAACCTACAAAAATTGCTCAAAATGACCTCCATTCCGCTCTATGCACTTTCTTGCCCTTTTTGTAATATTGCGAACGGACCTTCTGATCACATCTCGATTATTTCTGATTTCTCTACAGGTATTCTCAATTCTTCGAAAAAGTTATTCTCTGCTATTGATCTCGGTAGCATATACTTTTGATTTTAGATATTTTAGAAAGTGCATAGAGCAGAAAGGAGATCATTTTGAGCAATTTTTCTAGGTTAGACTTGCTTCATTTAGACATTGCTGTTAGAATTTCTTGTTTTTTTATGTCAATTAATAGAATTAATAAAAATCTCTCCGTTTTTTTTGGAGTATAAATTAATTTCTCGTATTTTACTCTTGTTATTCTAAATGTAGAAGTTCATAGTTTCCAAATACCTATCCTTATACAGGGTGTTCGGAATATTCGGAACTTATTAAATGAATATATCCCAAGTACGGCCTGAAATCACATTTTTAAGAGGTCTGTACTCGTAAACATACACACTCAATTGAATTTCTAGGATGCTTCTCTAGATGCATTGAATAGATTTCATTTCAAGCTAAAAAATAAAGCTTTGACTGCTTTGTTAAATACTGTGAACATCTAAAAAGATAATTTATTTTAAATGGACTGCAATACTCTTATTATTTTCAAGGAATTCAAACCTTTCCGCTATTCAATAAAGTCTTTTAAATCTAATGCACAAGTAAGTCCTACGACTTTGAACTATTCCACAAATTCAACGGATTGTTGTTCATCAACCCATTCCCTAGATGGAAGTAGCATAATAGGGAACTATTTTATTCGATACGTTGAACATGGAACTCCATTTGATACTGGTTTGGATGATACTATAATAGAGGAAGACATTATGGCTTCAGAACATGATGGTTCGGGGTATTATTCGGAAGAAAGTGATGATAATCAAGATTTAGGAGATGAGTATGTGGAAGATTTAAATAATTTGAGGTAATTATTATTACACTGTGGACTATTATTACATATCTCTGTTGTTTTCAGTCGATCATTGGGAGTAAGTTTTATTTATATGAGGACTAGATTATTGTGAAACGATACCAAAAGGTATTTCTAATATATACATCATAATTAATTTATTTTTAGGAATGTGAAACACAAAGAGAAAAAAGAAAAGACGCAAATAAACAGTCCAATTCTTACAAATACTACTTTAACAGTACTTCGTCAAATAGGAAAATACATTCAAATGTCTCGACTGTTGAAGCCAATAGCTTTTCGTATTATTTCCTCCATGAATCAACTGTTTGACTATTATTTATACTCAGTACATTCGTTTTTCGGTTTGGACTTGGTAAGTATCAATATAGATATATAAAATTGAGCAAATTGATTCATTATGACCAAATTAATAGTAAAAATAAATACAGTATAAATAAACCACACAAATCCAGAAATTCTTAACTGTTTCATTCAGCAATTCGACTCAAAAAACTATCAACTTTACATTTTTTTCTCGTCTAAAAGCGACGCAATTATTAAACAACCCACATTTACTAGCTAGCTTCTTGACTGATGGAGTATATCCGAGATAATAGATATTCTGTATCTGTTGGAAAGCAATCTTAAAACGAAAGCACACACCATCTCGAAAACACCAAATTTGTGCTCTTGACTTCAAAAGTCAATTAATCTCACTCACTGTTAAGGTTGCAAAAAGTGCGGTGTTTCAAGTCTCTCTAGCGTGCTTAATACAAAGCAGAAAAGTTGGGAAATCTCCACTCTTTCTCTATCTCGCTAAGGTGCTTCAGATCAATTAAGTAATAATTTTTTTTTCTACTTCTATACTATAAGTTGTTAACTAAATGCCAATTTTCAGTTTCATAATGATACTCATTATAACACTGGATTTCATTATGAAACTGAAAAATTAACCAATAGAAATGTCGATTTTCAAATACCCAAGGAGGCAGACCCAATATTTTCTGTAGAATGTTTGACAGTGTTTTATGACAGTTTAAATCTTTTGCGTCAGTTTTTAAAAGAAATGTCGAGCACCAGACCGAAAATACTTAATGACCAAGGCAAATACATATTTAAACGTATTATTTTTGTTTACCATAATTTATTACTAAAATTGTATAACAGTAACATACTTATACGCTTTATGCTATTACCTCAACCATGTGGTCCCGTGGCGCAGAGAGTAAATGCGCCGCATAAGGTTTTTTTCGATCTGTACATTCCGGGTTCGAGTTCCGAGTAGTATATTTTTTTTAATTAAATTAAATTTCTTCGTAGAAAAAATAGTGTATGCAACTCTCATGTAATGGTTATTAATACATGATCGTTGCATAATATACTATTGTAATACTTATAAATATTGAAGAGTTCAGTAAATAGGCTTAAACCAGAATAGTTCAAACTTCTTCTCATATCTTTCACATGTGGGCAGTAATTGTGCACTTATTACCCATTTTTGCCACTTTTACCGATATTTGTTCTTCAAGAGAAATCATTTTAATATTGTAGAACGATAATAATTCAAAGCACTGAAATCTGCTGTAATAATACAATAATAATTGTTGTTTAGTGTTGCTAAGGGAAATAAACAATAAGGGAAAAGATCATGTTAAGGTAGGTGTCACAGATGACACAGATCACCTACACATTGTGACATATAAATTAGAAACATGAAATAAAGTCGGGATAGTGCACTGCAGTAATCGCGCACAAATAAGGACAAGCACTAACCTTACCTTAATAATGTTTCCCTTATTCAAAACATCAAATGCGCATGCGTATATGTCACTATAAGGACAGCACTATTACTGCTTGACCAAGCTCCAATAACTCTAATCTAGGGTTTACGCGAAAGTGTATTGTTTTAAAGTTTAATGGTCCCATACCAGTCTTAGTTATTGAAATGAAATGACTAAGTAAGTAAGAAAGATAAAGACAAAAGATGTATTCTCTGTTATCTTTGCCTCTTTAGTTTAACCAAAAATTAAATAAAATTCTGGTAGCTTTAATAAACGTTGTGTATAATGTCAGTTGGATGCATAACGCTAGCGTAACACAAAAATCTTTCAGATCATTTATTTTGTAACTAACTTTCATAGCTTTATCCAATATGTTGCTACAGATTGTATCTTTGTTTTAAAATTTTATAACACTGTATATTATTTTTGTTTTAGTGCGTTTCCAGTGCTAATTTATACTCTCAAGAGCTTAACATGACATTACAGAGAATCTCAAATGATCTGATATTAGAAAATCTGCCAATAGAACAAGACAATATAAGTGCATTCGGTAAAGTTTGTAAACCTTCAATTTCTCCAGTGATAGATTTAAAAAATCCAGAATCATTGAATGGTTTATCAGAAAGAATAGTAGCTGTAGAAAGTTTGGTATTTTTAGCGAAAGAATATGAATATCTGCAAGAATATTTGGAGTATTTAATACCTCAGAATTATAAAACGGTGCTACAGCAGTTTTATGTGCAAGTAAGTAGATTTTTTTATTCATAAGATTCGGCTTGTGGGATTCTAGAACCTATCAATACAGCTATTTTAAATTTAGTATTTAGATTAACAGAAAAAAATTCACTTAAATCATGCAGCTCATAATGCAGATACATCACTAGTTTAAACATGAAGTTGTTGATAGTCTTCCTTTGCTGTTCTATGTTTCAGATTCTTCTTCTTTTTCCTTCATTGGGATATCAGGAGCTTGTTCAGGATAAAAATTTTTGATATCTGAATATCATTCTGTTGTTTGCCTTGTTTAATTTGAATTTGAAGCATTTTATTTATAAAAGGTGTAAAGCTCAAACTTGAACTAATCAAAAATTTTAACCAAGATGAATCCACATGCAAATGCAAACAACTTATATATTTTTGTAAAGATTGTGGTTTAATTTCTCAAAATAATTAACAAACTTTAAATGTTCGTTTAAACTTTCCTCATTGGTTTCTGTATAGGTGCTGTTCGCTTTCCTAATGAAACCTATTTATTAAACTAGCTAAATAATAAATTGGTTGTATATTTCATTAAAACAATATTTTAATACTTGCTTAAAATTAGTCATGCAATTTATAACCTGTTAAAATATATCCACCAGTAGTCATATTAACTTCGGGATGTGTCCTATTTGGTAAAACCTGATAGTTTCTCATAAAACTATTACAAACATTGATATTAATTATGTCATTTCGGCTTTTTAAGTAAAAATACAAATCATGTTGCAATTCTTTCAACGCACTAAATACCACGAAATGTCTGTTGCCATTTAAAAATTGTAGAAGTTCTTTCACCAAATTGACAGGATGTTCCTTAGCTGTAATTATTAAGGAATCTACTTTTTGTTCCAAAAGTCTACATGCTTGCTCATTTTCTAGCTGCCAAGACTTTTTCTGTAAAGAATCTGTTTTCGATATTTTAGGTTGAGATTCTTGTGCTTCTGATTCAATGTTATTTGTTGGTACTTCATTTTTCTGGTCTACCTCCAACTTTAGTTTCTTGCTCTGTGGTTCAAGTTCATCAGAATCATTCATTTCGGACTTTATATCATCCAATTTTTTCTCAATAACCTTCTTATCTTGATAAAAACATCTCAAAACAGAATATAAATTGACATTAATACATCTCTCAGCCTGTTCTTTTGGAAATTGCATTGCAATAAAACCACTTCTTTGATATTCATTGCCAGGATGCATGTGTATAAGATATCCATTAGTTTTGGGACCTATGGCATTAGTTATTGCTGCAGGCATGAGGCCTGAAGTCCCACTATCATAGAGAAGATGGTTTCCTATAAAAGAAGAATAATCTTATAATGGTTTTTAAAATTAACAATATAAATTACCCACTGATTGTAAAATAATATGAGTAGTTTTTGATAGTGTACTGAATTATATGGTAGAGTTTACATCAAACATAAAAAATATATTTTACCTTCAGGATGAACATTAGCATATGTTAAAATCTGAGACAAATCATCTATCCTTATTCCTAAGGTCTTAGTAGTATCTTGTCTGTAAAACATCTGTGCTAATATCCTAATTGTTGGCTTTTTAATTTGAACATATTCAAAATATTTCTTCTCTTTTTTCTTGATATATTTTTCTTGTGAATATTCAGTCTTCAAAGAAAATGTTTTAGAATTATTAATAAGCTGCTCAACAATATCATTTGAACTTAATTTTTCGTCCACAAGCTTATCTATATCATCTTTAGTGAGACTTTGTGAATCTGCATTATTTGGTATATTTCTGTTGTCTATACCTGATTTCTCAATGTTCAAATTATTAATTACAGAATTTACACTTTCAACCTTTTCCAACAGATAAAATTTCTTATTTCCTGGTGTATTTTTCATTTGAAAAGTATCATAATATTTTTCACCAATCACATTGTCCATTTCTATATTGAAAGAACCTAATATTAAACGGCCATGAGCTTTAAGTTTATGCAACTTTGTGTACCCTTGTCTTTGGACTATAATGTAGTCTCCAACTTTTATTGTATTTTCGTCTTGGTCCATTTTTTTAAATAATGCTTTTTACAGTTTTAACATACATTACAGGTTATAAAAGTTAGGTTAAATAATTTTAAATTTTAACCACATGTCAATGTCACCATCAATTGTCACTCATAGAACTAAACAACGTTTGAGGTTCTCGCTGTATGATGTAGCCACAGAAGTAAACCCATTTTATTTATTTCTGTGGTCGTAGTAGTTTCCGTGTTCAACTAACTTAGTAAGTTCGATGGCTATTTTACGGTGGATATAAAAAGTGACTTGTGGCGAATGCAATCTTTAAAACCGCGGTTAATGTTATTTCGATTTTTGTTTTTGCCCAGAAATGTCACCATCCAAGCCCTCCTAAATAATTTTGAGTTATACTAATATACTTATGACGTAACGGCAAAGGATGGCTGAACAAACTCTACTAAATGCATTTGGTATTTACCGTTATACGCATTCGCCCATTATATCACAAGGACTGAAAATGACTAATAAGTCCCGGGATGCTAAAGCGTTTCCTGCATGTGTTACACACATTTTTCTACTCGGTTTTTTGTCAAAAACTGATTCTGTATTGCTTGGTCCGGTATTTCAGCCAACCACAAACACCCAGCTGAGTACTTTTGTACAATCTGGTGCAGGGGAAAATAAGCTGGATTTAGTGCTATTTGAAAACACGAGCAAAATACAATAAACCATTATACTACATTGTTATCGGAGCCTTTGTCAGGCGGGCCCGGTGAAAATTTTGCAAGAATAATTGTATTGACCATTATTTATTAAACAAGGAGCTATTAAAAATGCCTTGGTTTGTTTCAGACGATCGCAAGTGTTCCAGATTTAAGAAATCCCATTTATATGGCTGTAGTGGCACAATCTTTTGATTTAAGACAAATATTATTCAACATGGCTAAGATAAATTGGGAAGTTAGAGACGTTAGATCTATGCACAATTCATATGTTGATACATTGTTGAGGGTAAGTGAATCTAAGCTCTTACAATCTTGGAAAATTAATTCCATCTACTTAAATATTAATATTTAAGCTCAGTGTTATGGGTTTTATTTTGCTACTCGTAGATTGCAAGTATTAAAAATGTTGTTTGTAGGAAGTACACATTTTCACGTTACGGTTGGAAGAAATAGCTACAAAAGTACCAATATCGACTGAAGTATATCAAACTATTTGGACAAACGTAGCTCACATAGTGACACACACACTAGTTCAAGGGTAAGATATAAGAGTTATTGGTTATTTTTATAGAAACCATTTTGTGGCAATACTTACTCATTGATACAGTAAATTGTTGCTTAATTTAAAAAAATATTAAGTCAGAATTTGCTCTATGCATCAAAGTGAAAGTGAAATGATTGAAATTTTAATAATTTGGTGTTGGCGATAGGCTGCGGACTCAACAAGAGATATGTACATTACTTCATGAAATGCACACAAATACAATATTTAAAGTATAACTCGACTTTTACGAATAATGTTCATTTAGTTTAAACTAACGACCCGCTCAAGGTAAATCTCAAAAGAAAACAAATAACTATGCTACGGCACCACCTAATTGGAAAAAAAATAATATTAACATCTTGTACCGTACATAGACAATGGAGTTAAGTTTGATCTTATCTCACACGCTGGCGTCGTGGATTATGCGCTTTGACAAATTTGACACATGTGATTGATTGTAATTTTGATTAATTAAATTAGGTTTACATTGGGAAAAAAAGTGTACCAGTTTCACATGACGTGTAGTGCCATTTGTTTTAAAAATATGTTTATTATTATTATGTTTACTAGCAGCGACTCCCTCCATCAAAATTTAGCTTGTTGATGCCCACATGTTTATTTTACTCACTTTATACTCTAGCATAATACCCGTTGTAACTTCTATATCCAATTTAAGGTTTTCTGAAGCAAAGAAATGTACAAATGGCGGTAGAGCCTTGATGCAGTTGGATTTTACACAATTTTTGACTAAATTTGAAAAAATATCTTCTCTTAAGCCAGTGCCTCACAAAGAATATGTCGAAAATTATGTCAAAGCATATTATTTACCGGATATCGAGTTGGAAAAATGGATTAGAGAACATAAGGTTTGTATGTAGATGAATTGGTCCATGTATAATGTCAATATTTTCTTTTCTAGGAATATTCATCTAAACATTTATTTGGATTAGTGAGCTGCGCATGTCAAAATAATAAGAAAACACGACAAAAACTCCTGCAAGTTATTGAAGACACAGAAAAAAATAAATTTCCCAGGTAACATAACATCACCGGATATGCAACAGTCATTTTATCGTATTTAATTATTCTCTCTTCTTATGTGATATTGTTACATATTGTATAATTTTAAGTTTAAATCTATTTATTAAATCGTTGAGTGATATTTTTACCCAGAAAAAGAAGTATTTTTATCGATTCCATAAAACGAGTTTTGTAATGTGTACTTATATTATTTTGTTTTCCTAATTATATATTTACCAGTTTAATGTTTTTTTTTTCTTTATAAACTCTTCATTTGAATACTAAGGCACTGAAAACGAGACAGTGACTTATTTTGCAAGAAGAGGAGTTCAAATCATAGGAATACTACAGGTAGAGACAAACATGTCAGCTCAAAACCATTTATTGTAATGAAAGAAAACTGCAATGAAAAAATGTTGGCTTTCACGGCTTGAGTATTTACAGCTATAAAAATACCGAGATAACTTCAAAAGAAAGGAAAATTCACCATATTCACCAAAGATTTTGGCACACAAGGCTCAAACCGGTGAATACAAGATGCGCCAAAATGAATGCACAAAAAGCAAATTGGGATCAGTAAAGACTACTTCGTCCTCGCTGCTGAAGATGGCTACCGCATTTATAGCCGAAACGTTTGGGGAAGAAGACCACGGCATAACCATAGATAACATACACATAGGCATAACAGCCAGGAAAACAAAACACATCTTCAATATAATATTATTATAATACTTTGACGATATATGGCAGTCCTTTATTATTCTTTCATCGAAAGAACTAGATTCGCTTGATATACTTTGTGAAAAACACTTCAAAATAATTAAATTAAAAGTACAGTTATAACTGAATAACATGTATAAAACTTGCTGTTTACGTTTACGACAAATCGGACACAAAATATGCAAAATTTATTCATACTGTTGACTGGAGTTCTCTAGAAATGATAAAATATAAAAGAAGAAAAAATGGCAGCTGACAATATCTTCTTGTTTATGATTTGAGATTTGAATGTTTACTTTTCAATCTTATCATCATAGAAAATGAAAAAGTGCTTTTCCGTTTGCTTTCATCCATAATGCGAGTATTCGGAAAATCTCGGGAAAAGTCGATTCTATTTTAATTTTCTTTATAGATCGTGTGAATAAAATGATGTATATTTCTTAGGAAGGAAGACGAATCACATTTCTTTGAATTTAACCAAAACAGTTTGGAGCATAGATTATGTTTTGAGTAATTTATAGAATCACTAGAATTCCCGGAAAATTCCTACATTTGTCAAAGGGTTGGCAGGAGCTCGGATAAAAATACCTTGTGACAATTGACACACATTTTCTTGTGATAAATCAATATATATCTCGGCGTTTTCCCGATGATTTTTCCTACTACTAGTTTTTAGATTTTAGGGTGAGTAAATGTATTTGTTGAGCAAGTGAAAATGAAATGGGGTCCCCACATTTGGATTTGTCAAGGCTGTTTAATAGTGCTTGCGTTGTGGGATGTTTCTGGCGAATTAGGTAACCCTTACCAAATATTGGGGGTTCGCAATACAGCCTCACAGACAGAAATCAGGAAAGCCTACAAGCAACTTGTTAAAGAGTGGTAAGCAATTTTAAAACTAATAGCAGCTAGACAATGTAGAGTAGCATATCTATTTATTTTAGAATGTTGGCATACTAATTTTCACCTACTAAATGTTATTATAATTAACTCAATAAAACATAACTTCCGTTTTATTATGTTATTAAGTCATATCACTCAATATTAAACTATGATACAACAATAGGCACTTAATTAGTAATTTGTAAACCAGTATTCTACAGACTGAATTAACAATACAGTTATACCTACTTTGAAACTGAGGTAATAATAATAATAATAATAAAATGTCTTTATTTAACAAATATAAAAAAATACAATATTTGTTCCAAGGTACCAATTGAAAGCTACGTGTGGGTTTATTTAAAAAATTTCCAACTGAAAAGAGTACTTTCGGGAAATATCAAGATTGACTGTATTACTTTTATTGGCATATTCCTACTTACTAATGGTTATTCTTATTATTAATTCAAATTCAGCAAACAACACATCTAATAAATATTTCACATAATAAGGGTCAAAGCAAATAGTTTTATAATTGCTAATAAATGCTAAAAATCTCTTGAAAAAGTCTTTCTTAGTATGATATTTATAAATTATCTCCACAAAGTAATGTGATCAAACAGAGCTCTTTCTCATAGTTTAGTATTACTGTTTGTATTATTTTTGTTTATTGTATAACAATTCTATCTGTTTCTAACTTTTAATTTAAATTTTCAAAGGCATCCTGACAAATCAAATGATCCAAATGCCGAAGAAAAATTTGTAGAAATAAATCAAGCATATGAACTTCTAATCGACCCTGATAGAAGAAAACGTTTTGACATACACGGGATAACTGAAGACGATTTTTATAAGCGACCAGATTATGCACCTCTACACACAAACCATCCGTTTGAGGACCTGTTTGCTCAGCATGGGGCCCATTTCAACTTTCAAGAAAATGATATTACCTTTTTTCATAAATTGTCTATAACAACAAGGTAATTGTGCTTTTCTCATTCTCTTAAATAACTTTTGAATTTATATTTAGTGATGATTTATAGTCTGGGTAAGTTAGGACACAACATAAAATCTTAATATTATATCTAATCAAAAACCCCTAACCATTTTCCTAAATTCTCAAATAAATTCCGCTGGAGTTTGCGCCTCAGCTTGCAAGCATAACATAGATAGAGCATTCGAAATTGGGGTCTTTTATGCTGGTATATCATTCATATTTGCCATCACAATCAAATTGTAGGAAATCGTATCCTCTATAGCATGATAAAAGTAGATTGAAACAAAATTAGACATCTGTTCTCTGTGGCATCAACAGTGAACATCATCCAACATCTTTTGGAAGATATATGCTACCCTTCCTGACTAGGTCCTTGCCATGATGACAAGATCGTCTGCATGTATTTGCAGTTCTATTCCTCTTCTTTCCAGAGCACTAAGAAACGTATCCAAAGAATTACTACAGTAGGGAGGATAATACCTACCCTTTGGATCTTACCTGGAAACCTTAAAACGAATGGTCCCATCCTGAAGAGATCCCATCGCAACTGTTAATTTGTATTGATACTGTCCTTAACTGTTCAAAATATCTTGAGTAGATGTGCACAAAAATTATCACCCTTTTCAAAGAGTGTTATATATTTGTACTTTCTGCTATTTTTTATTTTTAAGAAAATTATAATAGTAAATACATTTTCAGGCAATTTGACAAAATAATTGTTCCGAAAAGCAGTACCATACCTCATTTAATATTTTTTTATACCGATTGGTGCTTTCAATGCATTCAAACCGCTCCATACTGTCGAAAACTGGTAGACTATTTAGAACCGCTCGGTATAAACTTTGTCACCGTTCATTCCGGAAGGGAGAAAAACCTTGGTAGAAGATTGAGCATTCACACACTACCTTGTTTGGTTTTGTTATTAGATGGAGATATTTACGTATATAAAGAAACAGTTACTAGCGTTCAAAGAATAATAGGTGAGTATTTAGAACAATCATATTGTTGAAAAAAGTTTACATTGAAGACTTGGTACATCAAGCTATTGTTGTTTTTTTTTTTATTGACAACATGACTTCGAGGCATCATCCATAAAATAATCATAAATCAAATTGACATCCTATCTCCGATAAAAAAAATAGCGTAAAGTATTCGTGGATAACTGGTCTTTAAAACACTTGCTCTATTTCGCGCGTGTTTTAAAGACCTTAATATCCACTTATACTTTAATATAATATTATTTGGTATATATTTCATTTTAGAGTTCATAAGGAATAAGATGCCATATAAACTGGTAACAAAAGTTTCTTCAGATAATGTAGAAGAGTTTTTGGATGGTTGGGAAGATAACCGAGTGAGAGGATTAATTTTTGAACCTAGAAGTACAATTAGATTGCGATATTTGGTCACTGCCTATCATTTTAGACATAGAGTAGCTTTTGGGTAAGTAAACATTTCATAAAATGCATAGTTACACCAATATTTTTGTCTTGAGATAAAGTTTATTACATTTTTCTCTTGTATTAACAACTATTTATTTCAGGTTTGTAGATTCACAAGATATTAAAAACAGATACCAATTGCCGCACGATATGGACACCGTATTGTTATTCAATGAAAATATTTCTTATCCAATGGCTAGTGTATCTATGAAAGACATTCCAACAGCTACTTTACAACATGTTATTTCTTCAAACCAGTATCTTTCTTTACCAAGATTGTCATCTCAAGTGAGTTATCCGCTTAATACTCTGGTTTATTTAATTTAGTTACAAAAAAATATGCGTTACCGAACCCAAATTAGACTAATTTTCACGCCAACTTCTATTTTCATTTAGAATAAAAATAATTTCGTTTAACCATACTAATAAGTTTTATTGTTATGCTTGTTCTAGGAAGTACTAGAATCGTTATGCCCGGAAGATTTCAATAAACCTAGAAAGAAACTTTGCGTTGCTCTTGTTACAACTTCGTCGTCATACTATAGTCCTTACAGACAATCATTTATGTATTTATCACAACAGTCGCCACACAGCGTTGGAAAAGTGAGATACGTTTACATTCACTACGACAAACAGACCGAGTTTGTTAATTCCTTAGTGCCAGGTAATTATTAATATATATTATTTATATAAAATTTGTTTTGTGATATAATTTTAGAAAGAAGTAAAACAAATTACATTTTCCTGTAAATCTATTAATATAAGGTGTATTGTCAACTCCATATTTTTGTTTTGAGTATAGCAGTTCAATAACATTTCTAATGGGCATTTAACTAAGGGGTCCTTTAGCTTAACGGTTCTCTCAAAACTAGGGTCGGTTTCATAATAGTATGGATGCAATCCCCATTTAGGCTTGAATATACTGTGTTGGCTGCATTGGTCGTCAGGTTCCTCCTTAATTTGACGGATTTTTGACAGAATTTGTGTTTACTTTTTGGTTATTTGGTGGTTTGAAATGAGTACAACACTTTGCTTTACATTTATAATGGTAAGTGATAAACATCAATGCGTAATGAAGAAGAACACAAAAAAAGATGAGATTTTCAGATTTAGAAATTATGCAAGCGGAAAAGGATTTGAGTTCCCATTGATCATATTAATTTATATCTCTAATTAGTTAGTAAATATTTCTTCAAATAAATTATTTCAAATTTTACATGTCATCATAATTTTACTGAGTACCTACATATTTTTAAACTAATCTATTAAAATATTCAATAATTAGCAACAATGTCTTCATCTTCTGAAGAACTCGAGGAAGAAGAACTTGAACTTAACCAGCGATACATTTTTAATGCTTTAACGTGTTTAGAACTAGCAATAACCAAACTATAAAAAATACACTTAAAATCTGAGTTGACATTTGTCTGTTAAAAGTCCTTTTAAGCTTCAAAAATGGTAAAAATTTAACATTTAACTTAAAGGAAACTTTAATAGTGAATTTTTGGTTATGAAACAGATCACTACACTACAAACGACCTTTTACGCTTAAAGGTTCCTTCAAAAGTATTATGAAACTGGCCCTTAGAGATTTTTAAACGATCTAGTCAATAGAAGTTTTTTGTTTGTTTGAGAAATTATTTCATTTTCGATTTTTTAGAAGGTGAAATAATTCAACCTTTATTGCGTATTGTGATTTTATGGAGAAGAGACACTTCTCATGTTAGGTACGAGTGGGTACCGGGTAAATGGAACACAGACAAAAACTCAAGCGATTCTACCTCAGCTTTAGAAAAAGTTATTAGTAGATTATTAAAACCTAGCGAAAATCTGCCACACGAAGCATTTGTTAAGGTAAGAAAATTTCTGTAACGTTTGTAGATGCTGCACATAAAAAATTTGAGCTTATTTTGTACCAATAATCTCAAATTTGAGGTTAGGTCTGCACAACAAAACAAATCAAATCATCCAGAGACATAACACAACAAAAAATTATAGAAATCCCGTTAAAAATTGAAATATACAGGGACTTTGAGTTAAAGCTATTATTGTTGCAAACATTTAGGAATTCTTAATTTCTTTTTTCCTAAAATATTCGGTTTCAAAAATTTTTGCAAAGTATTACTAATATACTTTATACAATAAAATACCAAAGGCCGAATATTGGTTTAACATCCCATTGTATTTTTGCTCATTTTTGTCATATATTTTATTGAATTCTAAAGATACGATGAATTGCGGCTTTTGAAATTGTCCATTTTTTTCAGGATTTAGTAGATGAACACGCAAAAGGAGTAGTTTGTAGAATATACAATAAAGTTTTTCAATTCGTAGAAAGAACTTACGATGGTTTGACTAGAGATCAAATACTAGCGTTATTTTCTATACTGGGAACAATATTATTTATACTAGCGATAGGTTATTTCATGGCGTATTTAGTGTAAGTATTAGAGACATTTATATTTTAGTGGTCACCATATATTTTTGAAAAGTAGAAGCTTCAGCTCATCCGACGGTACAAAAACATAAAAGGTGTTCCATTTAAAATGTCTAAGTTATTGATCTCCAAAAAAACCAAGTTTTTTCCTGGAGTCTAGGGAAAAATACAAAATTGGCAACAGCGTGAAAAAAAATTCTTAATTTCTGAAGCCGTTCAGTCAAAACCGCCTCTCGATATCTTAATCGGTTTCCAAATTATGGGCTCATAAAATGTGTCGGAATTCGATCATTTGTAATAAGTAAAGAAATTACGAAAGTATTTTAATATTTCAGTAGAATAGAAGAGGAAAATATCCAAAACCAAAAGGCCAAAACCAGTAACAACAATAACAGCGATAATATCCCATACCAGCCGGAGTTACGTCTACATGAAATGCGTTCGGAGACGTACAATGCCTTAGTACGGCTTTTGAAACCAGGTTGCCGTACTATAGTTTTAGTTCTTGATATGCAATCTAGGCAACAATTGATCCCACCGTTCCACAAGGCTGTTTGGCCGTATAGAAAGTGAGTATATTTTGTGAAATCCGTTCAACTTTCAACTGTAATTGAATGTCCTTCGTGGCATATAGCCAGGGAAGTAGTTGTTGCTTATTAGTGAATGTTCTTTGATTTTCAAACACTCTGTAAGGCGTTATAATAGTATTATACTATTACATTTGACATCTATAACACGCTTTACTAAAATGACAATTTATTTGCAGGATACTGTAAATACTAAATATCCATTTTTTTTTAATTTCTTGGGAAATTAAACCACAATATTTTTAAATTCTTTATTTCAACGTTTCGGTAGCGTTCCAGCTACCGTTGTCAAGAAAAAATAAGTAGAAATTAATTTTTATCCCTAACTGACACAACAGAAAAAATTTGACAACTAGACAATCAAAAATTATTTTGAAGTTTAAGACTGCAAAATTTTGTTATCACATTTTTATTAAGGTCCATTCATAGTAGATCATATCTGTGGCAAAATGATTTAATATCTTTTAATGATTTTAAAAAATATATAAATGAAGGAGAGGAATCTATAAAATTTGAAATTGAAATTGAAAATAACAATTTTTTGCCATTTTTAGATGTTATTAATAAAACATCTACAGGGTATGAAACGAATGTATACCGCAAACCAACACACACTAATAGATATTTGAATTTTGACTCTAATCATTCTATAAGCGTTAAAAAAGGGATAGTAAAATCTTTATACGATAGGGCCAGAATCATTTGTTCTAGTGATGATCAATTTACAAAGGAGAAAACTTTTTTAAAAGATGTTTTAAATAACAATAATTACCCTGCAGAATTTGTAAATAAGGAGATTAAGCATATAGAGAGGGGCTCATTGTTAATACCCCATAACAATAATATTAATAATTCAGCTAACATAATTTTTAGAAACTTGACAATACCGTATGTTAAGGGTCTATCAGAAAGAATTAAAAAAATTGGTAACCAATTCAATATTAGAACTAGTTTTAAATCGAATAATACATTGAGATCAATACTAACAAAAACGAAACCAAAGAATGAAGAACAATCTTCAAAAAACTGCATATATCAAATATCATGTGAATGCGACAAATTTTATTTAGGTGAAACATCTAGACCATTGAAAGTACGAATAAACGAACACAAAAAATATATCAAAGATAGGGAATTCTTTAAGTCAGCTATTTCCAAACATGCTTGGGAAGAGGGTCATCAAATTCAATGGGATTCATCAAAAATAATATTAAAAGAACCCAATAATAAAAGACGGAAAATCAAAGAAAGTGCTTTAATACAACTAAATGCAGATAATTGTGTAGCTAGTATTTCAGCCGAATGTAGTCAAATTTGGTTACCAATGTTAGAAAGAGAAATTTCCAATAATCAATTACTTGCGTTATCAGGATAGCATCATAAGTTTTTATCCAGGTTTTCTTATGATTTATAATTTGAATAGTTGTTAATCGATACACATTTTAATACACAAAATCACAAAACTGAGTATACATATTTCAAAAACTTAAATATTCATACACAAAAAAACTATCGAGAAACTCGTTTTATTTTTCCAATATAAGCGAAAAAAACGCGCTATCCCAATAAAAACCGTTCCTGGAACGTGCACTTCACTGGATTCCATTTCTAGTAGACTATCATATCTTTGGAATGTCATAAAATGAAATATTTCATTTCACATTTTGCCACAGATATGATCTAAGTACTATGAATGGACCTTAATAAAAATTTGATAACAAAATTTTGCAGTCTTAAAGTTCAAAATAATTTTTGATTGTCTAGTTGTCAAATTTTTTCTGTTGTGTCAGTTAGGGATAAAAAATTAATTTCTACTTATTTTTTCTTGACAACGGTAGCTGGAACGCTACCGAAACGTTGAAATAAAGAATTTAAAAATATTGTGGTTTAATTTCCCAAGAAATTGAAAAAAGAATGAATAATATACCACAAGGAACATACAGAAGATACTAAATATCCATTTTATTTAATAAAACCAATCACTAAATATTGTGCATGTGCTTAGTAATGATAGTTTTTACTATTCTAGGAACAAAACATTGATGTTTTCGTATATGTATATTGAAAGGGGCCTTAAATGGTACAAGGAGCTACTCCAGCTGTCTTTACCTGAAGATAGAGAATTAAATATCAATCCCAGGAACTGTGTTGGTACAGTTTTATCTATCAATGGACACAGAAAATATTTTTGTGTCTTCCATGCAAAACATATGGAAAAACGAAAGAGGGTAAGTGCATTTATATACTTCTGTAACCATCCGTAAGGAAAGTTACACTGAAGGATTGTAAAGTCAGAGATATAATTCCGAAATTGTTACTACAAACACTTTTTTTTTTAATGCACGTGCTGTGCAATTATACACCTAAGAATGTTATTCCAATTTTTTATTAAACGATTTGAACAATATTTTAACGTAAAACATTTCAGTGATGTATTAATAGACAATTCATGACAGTAGTTTTTTACAATGACAATCGGAGATCTTCGATTCTTTCGGCTGCCGTACTAGTCCGGTATTAGCGGCTAAGGAACAGTGCGGTAAGAACTGATAGAGCAGCAGGTAGTCTAGGGACTGAATTATTACAAATTGTAACACATGCCATTGGCGGTTTCTGAGAGTTTTTGACTGTTCTACGTACAAACCCATTTATTTTTTTATTATAAGTACTATTTATTATGTAATAAGAATACTGTGTGCAGAAAGTGCTTTAAGAATATCACTAGTTTATTATTTCAAAACCTGATCTCATGATATATTTAAAAAGTTTAAAATAAATCTCAATTTGATATTACCCGCTGGATTCATTATCATCAAGCCTTTAAATCTAATAGATTCTGGCTAACGCTAATGCGCTTTTAAATCCATTTATTAGGGTGGATTACTTTCTTTTCACTCCTTATTGCTACAATTTCTTGTGTATCCTGGCCTCAGAAGTTATTTTCTTCCATTCCTGTCTATTTCTGCATTTTTCTCTCCACTCTTTGATTCCCATCCCTTTTGTTTCCTCTTCTATCTGAGTCTTCCTCTTGTTCTCGGCCATAGAGGAGTCCATTATGTTATTCTTCTTATCATTTCTCCAGGCTTTCGTCTCATAATATGTCCTGCCCATTTTAGGCGTTGTGCTTTTATATATTCCACGATTGTCTCATTGCTTATCTCGCTTTCTATTTCTTTGTTAGTTTTGAGTCTCCTTTCCCCAGCTCTTGTTATGCTCGACCCCAGTATCCTAAGAATCTTTCTTTCTAAGATTTTCAAGTCTTCTGCTTCTTTTTTGTTTATTACCGATGTATACGCGATCACTGGTATTATTATTGTTTTGTATATTTTTATTTTGGTGTTTTTATTTATGGCTTCACTTTTCAGAAGTTTCCTATTTCTGCAGAAAGCTTGCTTTCCATTGAATATTCTTTCTTGCGCCCGCTCTTTTCCTGTTTGTCCCATCGTCACTCCATTGCGTTTTTAAGTTCCCTTCGGTATTTTCGTTTTTTTTTTACCTACTATCATATATTTTGTTTTGTCCGCGTTGATTTCCATTCCAAGTTGTTTTGCCTCTTCTCCTATCTTTTCAATTGCTTTTATAAGTTCTCGTCTTGAATTTGCTACTATGGTTAAATCATCTGCATATTATGCTATGATTTGAATAATATATGGTCTGTTATGATCTTTTTGCTTTCTAGTTTAGTTGTTCTTAGGATACTCTCCAATGCCAAATTGAATAAAGTTGGGGAGATCGAGTCTCCTTGACCCGCTGGATTACTAATGATTATTTTTTGTAGAAGATGAAAAATGGAACATTGCCACTTCCCACGGAAATCGACTGTGAAAGTGGGGCCTTCATCGGTTTCAATTCTGATAGTTCAGACTCTGAGGATGGAGTTTTACTACAAGGCTCTCTACTAGATGGCTTTTCAAACTGGCTAGATCGATTATTTGAAGGCACGACTCAACGCTTTCACGTCAACTACTGGCCAGAATTTCCTATTAAATAAAAGGTTATAATCGCTTAAATTTATCATGGTTCATCGTTTTAAGGGAACATCCTGTATATAGATATACGGGAAAAAACCTTTATGTGTATTTATGATGATACACAATTAGTAAATATTGGAAAGAAACATGTCGGTTTGTTTGAAAGATATATCGATGGTTAGTAAGTGGATTTTGTTGTTGGAAGAATTTTTTCTATTAGTTTTTAATTGTTGAATTTTTTATCCTGTTGGTAATGTGTGTCAATAAGGACGGTGTCCTTGGAAGCCTTTGTTGAAAATACAGTTGGTTTTATTAAATAAACACATTCTTTGTTTTTTTTTATGAATTATCATGGATAGTGAAAAATATAAATTTAATAACTGTTGATTGCTGCACGTTTGTTAATTACAGTGTGACTAGAGGTCAGCTGGCGGAACTATTAATTTAAAATTATAATACCGCCTTGTGTTAGAAGTTTATACCAAATATACAGAAATACGACGAAAATGCTATAAGTTGTGCTAGCGCGGCGGAATATTACATTACATACCTACTTTGCCACCGTACTGTACCTAAATTCCGTCTAAAGGTGGACTAAAGTTTATTTTTCCAAGAATTCCGTTCAAATCCCGAGCTCCATTTGCTGCCACTGCCTTACAATTACAAACCCAAGAAAATAAATGGAATTATAAGCACATTTATATATTATAAAAACTCTTTACATTGTGTCTTTGAAGAAGGGGAAGGAAATATAAACATTGCATTCACCCTTCCCCTTGAAATAAAATAATACTTAACCAAATTGCAGACGGAATTCTCACAAAAATAAACTTTAATCGGCCTTTAAACGGAATTTAATCATAAAACCAGAGTTGTCCGTCGTTGTGCGGCGGAAGGCAGATATTATTGATGAATAACTCCGACGCGCTTGCGTAAATTATGACATTTTCAGCGGATCTCTAGATATGTCATTTATAAACTTCCGCCCCAAGGTGGAATTATAATTTTAAATTTTGATTTCCGTCGGCGGAACTCCAGCCACACAGTAATTTATATGCAGCAATGATTTGTGTGATATATTTAAAAAAACTGACTGTGCCTCTCGAATGACTTGACCATTATTTCCTCATAGAAATATTTGTACATTTATTTGTAGTATAGTGCTTAAAAATGTATTTGTTTAATATTAAGTATACCAATGTGTTATCTTATCGGCGTTTTAACGTTAAATGTTGATTGGTCTTTTTTTATTATGAATCAGCTGATGTCCCAGAACGGTGGTATCCTAAATCAACTACACATATCGACAACGCCTGGTGCCGATATTCTTAAAGCGTTATCATTTATACAGCGTGTCCACGGATGGAGTATCCTATAGGTGAAAAATTTTTAAATATTAATTTAGTGAAAAATGTTATTCCTGATAAAAGTTTTGCTTGTTCTGAAACCCCATAAAATGAAATAAAATTCTAGTTTTTCGAAACCCGTCTCATTTTATGGCCAGTTTTATGAAAACTTGGAGTCAGACTTTTTGACATTTCTTCACATATTGGCTAATATCTCGGGAACCTTAAGGTTTGCAAGGTTCTAGTCTACGCCATTCGATTCAGAATTGAATTTTCTATAAAAAGAGGAATTTTGAAAATTATGAGACTGCGAATTAGTATAAGTTTCGGTGTGGACTTGGAAACATTTTCAAAACCTGAAAAATCTAAAATCCATATCTAAGGTTTTTCGATGTGGAAAATTCCTCAATTCTTTGACATTGGCACATGACAAGTGGTTTTGAGGATCCTAAAAAATCGTGTTCGTTTTGCTTGAAAGTCGTGATGACTGAGGCGTCACGCACAAGTGCTTGAAGCCCAAATAAACAAAAGCAACATATGGCCAGTGTATTGCTTTGGTTCCGACAGTTGAAGATATTCAGCAATTTTAGGTGGTGTACTACGATTGTGTTTATCTCCACAACTTGTTTCATACATTTTCCATTTCTGTAATAACAAATAAAAGAAGTTCAATTTCAGTAGGACGCAAATTCATGTACTTTTGAATTATGGTATAAAACGTATCTGGTACTAGAAATGAACGTCCCGGTTTAGTTTTAGAATCTGGAATATCAATTACCAAATTTTCTCTTCTCCCTAATGTGTTTCAATTTTATATTTCTAAGTTTTTGTTTACTGCAAGCCCCGCTTGCTTAATTCAATAATGAGGATAACCCGAAAACAAAACAAAAATTGTAATAATTACACAATATTTTAGTTATCCACCTTTGTCAACAAATATTATAAATTGGTTCTGTAGACAGGATATTCGATTTTTTTACTTTTAAATCCATCCGTTTCAGCATAATTTGCTATGTTAATGTTATTATTAATGTTCAGTGAAGTTCTCAGCATCAAATAAATGGCCCATGGCAAAGATGGTTTCATAGTTTTTCATCATCTTCAAAATACACAAGGAAAACATTTTCCCAAAATGATTTAAAGTTATGCTTGTGTCGCCAGTCCATAAGTTTTTGATAGGCAATTTCGTATATTTTTTTGGATTTTATTGGTAACATTAATTATGTATCACTTTATCACTACTAACAGACATATTTGTAGGTAAAGTGGACAAAATGTTCTTATGCCATATTTTGTTGCAAAAATTGACAGCATAAATGAGGTGACGTTTATTTATACTCATTTTTTGAGAAATTGTATGATGAGCTGCCAACATTTAGGGACATTACTCTTTTAATCTAAAATGTATTTCACTGATGCTAAAAGATGAGATCTCATTACGTGCATGTTATTGTAAAATGTCACTTACAAGAAATGTCGACAGTGCGATTTTCGACGTTTACGGACATGGGCATAGAAAAAATCAATTTATATATAAATTTTACAATGTATAGTATGCTAGTAATATTATTTACAAGAAAGTTAAAACGCCGATATATTAAGTTGAAGGAGACCTGAGTATTGTGAGATTAACCAGTAATTAAAACAGCATAATAATATAAACAGAATTAACCATCTTAAATATTCACCTGGTATTTTGTTTATCATGTGCATGATGACTTCGGTATCACAATACTCTTTAAAAAAAAGTGGATGATTTTAATGATCTCAATCGTAGTTGTTTTGACAATTATGATTCCCTACGATTGAAACATTTACAACCAAGATTCTGTTGATACAGACGAAATTGCTGTTTCCATGAAACAGTTTCAAGTCGTAATATTAATAGCAGCTTCAATAAACGTCTCTACAAACAATCTAACTACCTAAACTTTAGTCATATCCGATGAACCAATCTGCACTTCATTCAGTAATTCACTATAGGTGCAATTCTGTAAGCAAATGTTAAATTTTAACGCTCAGTTAAAAATAAGACAATCTGCTAACCCATTTTTGCTAGTCTTCATGCATAATAAGCTTTAAAGTATTAACGGAAAACTCTTTATTGGACACCATAGGGGGCATCCATTAATTACGTGAGCTATTTTTCCATCAGTTTAGACTCCTCCCTTCCTTAGGTGAGATTTTGTGAGATTAGCCTGGACCCCCCCATTCATACTATTCTCTTTTCTTTTGAAAACTCGAAACTTTTCTTTTTTTCTTTCCACTCTCGAACTGAATGATTTTAATGGCAAAATGAACACTAAAAATATATATTTTTTAATATCTGTAGTATTTTTTAAAGTTGACGTGAGATTTTTGATTATCCCCACTCCGGTTTAAATGAGATTTGGTAAGATTTTACAGGTCCTCTCCCCCCCATTCTGAGCTCACGTAATTAATGGATGCCCCCATACATGTTGAAATTTGAATCATAATCTTGACTATGTATAGATTAAAACATTTCTAATATCGGAAATTTCTTCAAATTTAACGGCAAGCTGTTAATTTTTAACCACTTCTTATAGAATTGACCCTTATGTCGGTGTGACCGAATCTGTAATCAACTAGGTTCTTATCGACGGCTTCTCTTCGTCTAGTACAAGAGACTGGACATTTGGCATGATGTGTCCTGCAATTTTCTCATACGTAATCCTTAAGAACGTAGGAATTGAGAGCTTTGAGTGCACCTTGACTATCGGTTAAAAATGTAAACTGAATGGTATGTTCTTTCTTATCTATTGATTTTTCCTACGCTTGGAAAATTGTGACGTCCTTAGATAAGCTTGTTAGAATAGCTATCCTTTTAGCCATACAATTCTGCCTAATATTCCAATAATGCTCCGGTCTCCTTTAGTTTACTATACGTTTGATTGATGATAATTTAATTCAAGTTACATATACACTTTAATCAGGAAGTACCGACAATTTGTATATACATTAAATGTGTACATTTTGTGTAATCTCTTCTACTGCGAATAGCATGACATTTTTAATCCCGTACGATCGTGTTCCGTCAAAAGTCACATTACTTCAAACACCACGTCTCAAGTAAAAAGTATAGTTCTTTTCACGATCTAAGAAACTGACATGACTTAGCCTTGAGATGCAATTATACCATTAAACTTTTCGGATTTATAATTATTATTTATAATAAGAATAGAGTTTTCAGGTAATAACTATTCGCCAACAAAATAAATACTACCCTGTCACGGGCAATACTTTTATGGCTTTATTGCATATCATTATTCCATCTCAGGTCAGGTCAGTTTCTTAAATCGTGAAAAGAACCATAACTATACTTCAATGAAATGTTAACATCCTCGTGTTGGATATGAACTTTGTTATTAGACGGTTTTTGACGCTACTTCAGGCGTTCATGAGAAAGTTATAGTATAGGATGAACTTCCCAATAATTCCCGGTACATTTTGATTAAGATGTATATATTTTTAAAATTAGGCAGGTGTAAACTACATATTTTTTAAGTATAATTTTATATATACCGTTAAATTTTTATCATTGTCATGTCACTTTTATTGTGTCCAAATAAAGGTTATTTTATAGGTAATATGGTAGTGATAGGCGAAGAGTCACCAATCCTGAAAGCTCGGTTTTAAACATAATAAAAATTAAAAGTTAACACTTAAACAAATAAGATTTACTACAATAAATTGTATATTATTGAATTTTCTCCGTCATCACGGATTTTGATCAATCTCATAGATACTTTTGTGAAACGGAACTCCCAGGATTGGTGGCTCCTGGACTATGAGTAATGGATTGGTAAATTAAAAATAATACTTTGGCCTTTCTAAAGTTTTATATATCTTAAACAGTGTTTAGTAAACACATTAGGGCTTATATCAGAAGTTTCAAGCGCATATAAATAATATCCTATTGTTAAAACAGTTTTCTCTGCTGGTTACTCTTGAAAGTATGAACTGAAGTATTCACTTTTTCTAGTCAAATCGTAGATTTAATCAAACTGAGTAGTAGTAAGTATTTATAACACGAAGAAAATTTAGGTACAATCATTTTTCATATAAATATTTATTTCATTTAAATGGACTGTTAGTTAAATAAATTTGGTACCTATTGGGAGTTTCCATGGAAATAATATATTAATGGCCACGTTTGTGGTTGCTTAAATATTAAATTTTTAAATAAACTTTAAACTTTTTAAGGAGTAAACAAATAGGGACATGGAAGTCTTTAATAAAAAGCAAGTTTTCAGTTGAGTATACAGTGCTATAGAGTAATATACAGTATGGTGCAAATGAAATGAATAAATTCGTTTTTTTTATTGGTGAACCATTTTACTTATTTAATTTCTAAATTATTATTTTTTTCACTTGTCAAAATCTGACATTTAGGTGGTTTTAACCAATAGCACTACATTATTCTAGCCAATCATTCGGTATTATACTTATAATTCTGCTTCCTCTTCGATAATACCTTGTTTACATTGAAACGTCCAAATTTTACTTTGAATTTGTCATTATTGACAACTAAAAGTGCTTCGAAGTTTATTGAAAAATGAGCACAATCTGATTCAGTGCCATAACCCAAGAGAATATTGAACATTTAATACAAAATTCTACTCCACAATTAATGAAAATCTTCCCAAATACAACTCGTTCTCCAAATTTTATCACATAATTTTTTATTTTTATTACTTAAACTTGTTTATTTGAGGCAAAAACATTCAAACAAACCGAATTTAGAAAAAATCCCTCGTCCTAAAGGTGATATCAGACGGTTCACTTTTCGTTAATTTTTGTCTTTCACTCGAAATGATACATCTGAACTCAAAATGCAACAAGAGTGCTGAATGAATTCATTAATGAACCGATCCAACGATGTTGGATTTTAGCATTCGGTATCATTCACTCCGTCAAAACCTTCATTCGAACAATATTTGACAATTTCAATTTTATAAATGGAAATGGAAAGTACAGTTGGTATTGTTTGGGATATTAACATTTCGATTTTTAAAAAATAGCGTAAAGTATTCTTGGATAACTGGTCTCTTGAACACTTGCTCTGTTTCGAGCACTTCGTGCGTGTTTTAAGGACCTTAATATCCACTTATACTTCAATATACTATTTTTCGGCGACTTCAAGGAAAAATCCTGAAACCGGTCGATATTATTTTTTTTTTAATTTTTAAACAGGCTAGTCGTGTGATATATTCATCATTATTTGAAATGGTTTCATGATTTTTCACTAAAATCACCAGCTCACAAAATAACGAACTTATTCCTTTCATTTGCACCATTCTGTATATTTGAAAAACAAATAAAATAAAATTTTAACTTTTTCTGTTTAGTAGAGACTTTCGTTTTTGAATCAGTTCAGCAAGGAAAATGTGCAAATTAAAAAAGGGGTGTCAACGTGACAACACTCACAAGTACAATTATTTCAAAAGATAGTGAATTGAATTGAAAAATCCCGTTTCTGAATTTGTTTATATTTCTGTTTATTTAGCTTATAATGAATGTATGGACGCACTGTAAACTTTTCGGTATTCTAAAAGAAATGACAAAATAAAAAATTTCTTTATATTTTAACCTTTATCACCATTGCAATATGAACAATGTGGTGTTAAACCGGTATCTGGTTTTTAGAATTTTCTTTAAGAATATTAGTACTACTTTGCAAAAATTAATTCAAAAAAGTACTACTACGACCTCAGGTCATCCATATATTGGAGGGTTGTGGTTTTTCCTCCCCCATTTACATAGTAAGGCCCTCACAGTAGCATAGTATGTGTGCTGAGGTCTCCTCTTCTTCTTGGCATAACCTGCATATGGTCCGCAGTTGTTCATGTCTACAATGCCCTGTCAGAACCCCAACCAAGATCCTGATTGTTCTATCCTGGCACATTATAGACTCTGTAAATGTAGGCGATGGTTCTTTGTTGACTCTTTGGCTTGGCGCCTTGTTGCACCATTCTCAGAGACTGCTTTTTTTCCATATAGGTAATAAAGATAGACGCAACAAACCATAGATCGCTGTGTAAATGAAAATGTCCGTTTGAACTCCGGCGAGAGGGAAAAAGACAGACGATCAGAGGTTTCTTAATCTTTGTCTGTGAATATAAAACATGCGCTATTAGAGAAAGACAGCCTAAGCCCCCGATTTGCTATCTCTCTTAGATGCTGGCTTGTTGCCTCTATCTGTAGTAGGGTTGAAATTATTTATGAAAAGTGAATATTAATCTTATGGTTATATTTATTTAAATAATACCAAAATAGGCCCACGTACACGGAAAAATATCAGTATTTTGAAAGTTCTCAAGTATTTTCAGTTAGAAAAAGAAGCTGGTAATTATAAATTTCATAGTCTTTTCGAATTTGGCTGAATACGATCCTGATGGTTTTATTTATCAAATTTAAGGTTAGCTATATGTCAAAATAACAAATAAAATAAACGACATGCCGAAAACCCGGATATACGTCACAATCGAGAAGGATATTATTTCAACCATATCTGTTTTTTTCTAAGTATTTGTTTTTTGCAGCGATTTCGCTAGGCCACAAAAAGGTTCTGGACCAATGGGAGCACCTCGTTCCCTTCATGGGCTGGTGAGTCTGCATCTTTATTTTCCTTGTGATCTGTGTGGCCTGTTCCCAGGCTAAGGATAATCTATTATGATTGCCCAGCTCTTGTAGCGTCTCCAATCTTTTTTTCATAACCGCTTGGTTGTCGGTGTGTATGACACTGGCCTTTTCCTCAAACTCAAATGATGCAATATCTTGAAGTTTTGCCAACATGTAGACTGTAAATTGCCCTATTTATTGATTATAGATTTTATTTTCTGTTGGTAAATTGATATTTATTCTGTTATACAGAAAAGCTAGTAGGAATTATGGCATACTTTTTTTCGTAAATAAACCTTAATTTCTTTAAAGCAGAAGATAATTGTGGTACCGTCAACTCTTTTGTAGATAACTTCTCTTTTAGGTAATGCACGTCACAACATTAATGGCGAACTATTTAAATCATCAAAAAGTAGAATTTTCAAATCTACATCAAAACCTATAAGAATAAAAACATTTAAAATAATTAAATCCCCATTACGGTTTTGTCCACCTCTAACTATTAACATTGAGGAAACACTATATTTTTGTTAAGTTTAACACCTCATTGCCAATATATGAAAGCAAATCTGAATTTAATTGAAAAAAATTACCAAATTGGCTGTTCTTAATTTTATATTTTCTGGAATTACTCCTAGTAAAAGCATTTGACAAATTATTTTAGCCATTAATAGATTTGTAACCTTTCAATTCAATAATGTATGATTGCCACAATATTTGTAGAAATTCCAAAGAAAATTAGATTTTTCATGCAATCACTTTAGAGGAAAATAGTTTAGTCGCGCTATAAGATCCAGTACACCACACAATTTTGTATTTTATTTTCAAGTTGTTATTTATTGTCTTGTCAATCTGCTGCAGATTTGTAATATATTCTTTTTTGAGATGTTGTCTTTATTTTTTCCTGCAAACATAAACACAAAAATTTGAAAAATATCGGGCGGGGTTTACAGGAATAGGGAGAAGAAATTGTGGGTCAAGCAGTGACTACACCTAAAAGCATACTACAAGACGGGCGGCGGTTCCTTACACACTCTCTGTCATCTCCCTTCCATCACTATATCAAGTACTTCTCTTTCCCTAATCAAGCTCTCAACCATGTCACCTACCTCCATGCATTCCTTCTTACCCTCAACAATACCTTCACCATGTTTTCACAATACACAACCTCCCCTAGGTTCTTCTTCGGCACTCCTTCCAACATCTAAACACTCCAGATTATCTTTTGGAGGTACCCTACTCTTGACCCATGTCCAGTGAGCGCCTGTGTCAAGAAGTAGTTAACCTCCTCATCATGTACTAAGGTAGCTAATAGTAGTGGTGATAGCACTCCTCCACCTGCCCTTGCTTTGATGGCTAGTTGCCCCAGAGTGGATATTATTATCCTATCTTCCTGGTTGTATCATTTCAACTTTTTGTCCACAATTTAGCATTTTACCTATATATTTATTAGATATTCAACATTCATAACATATTTGTTTTATTATAACTAAAAATACACAGGATCAGTGTTATCTAATATGGAAATGAAGTTTTAAAGCATAATGCTCCTAAAAAAATATATATTTTTTAAATTTGCTTTGAAACTTCTCTTCCCTTTTTCATTTTATTTCCTTTATTATTTTATAAGAATATAAAGGTCTACATCAATAAAAATGATAAACTGATAGTGACATAAGTACCCGCTTTATTTTACATTTAAATATTAAGGAACAGCTTAAATTGAAGTACAAATTAAATAAAAATATCGTTTAACAATATTTAATGTTTATATTTACAGACGACTACACAATTTATTCATTAAATAAATCCACTGTCACTTAAGACCATTTTCTAAATTAAGTCTAATCATTTTTCAGATTTATTTCGTTCACAACCTTTTAATGTTGCATTAAGGTCTTTTTCACAATTAGAATAAGCCATTCCGATACCAAAACCACCTCCCATAATTATGGGCCATCGTTTTCTTTTAAAAAATAAAAGAGAAAATACTGTTCCTAGCACCAAGCCGCCTCCTAAAAGTGACAATTCAAATATTAGACTCATAGTGGTTTAACAACAGTGATGAAGGCAGTTTTTAAACATATCTTCAATGTATAATATACTTATTCATATTTTCGGAAGGGTAGAGATCAATATGAATAAAAAGATAAAGGTTAGGTGATGACATAATCTCAACATTGAATACTAGTTCAGGATTTTGGCGAATTTTATATCCAAGCAAGGTAGATACTTATGTATGATAACTTACCAAATTTAAGAACTCCGTCAGATATACATTTATCCCATTTTTGACCCAATTCTTCTTCAACATACACGGATGACGCCATTTCTGCTGATCAAAAAGCCCGTTTCTTAAAGGCCAATCTTGTTTGATGAATATTAATAATGAAAACTGTCAGTGTGAACCTTTCGTAAAATTTATGGAATTGATTCTATGTTATTTATTGGTATAAACCCATTATGAGTTGTTAAAGTGAATACTTTTTTCCATTTTTGCTTGGACCTTTGACAAATTTAAAAATTTGATTATCCAATAACGTTTTGAAGATGCAGCCAGAGCAGCAGAGCACTTAGTCACTTCAGTGCAGTGTATTTCGCTCCGGTCACTCCCATTCAAATTTGATCACATATCTGTGATTCAATAGTTCACAACACAAAACAAAAAATCAGTGACATTTATGTCAACATTGTCAACAAAAATATTGATTCAAAATTTTATACGAAATAGTTGATAATAATAATCTTTTACTCATTTTTTAGACACAATGAATGCAGCAGTGAATATTGGTGTTGAAGAAATGACCGCAACAATTGTTCGCTATGGTCTCTATTTGGGAGCAATTTTTCAAATTATATGCCTAGCGGCCTGCATTTTTATTTCCGACTCTCCAGAAGATAATCTGTCTTGGGGTTCGAGAGTAAAAATAAACAAAAACAAACCAGTATGTAACAGCTAATAATTTGAATTTTAGGTGGATAGTGATGATGAAAGCTCTGAACAGAGTACACCTCAAAATACACCCCGAAGACCTTATCACAGAGCCCGTAAACAGGAAAAGAAAAAACGACGTTGAAATATGGAGAGAGTTTGAAAAAATCATATGTTTTAATTTTCTTAGATTCCTGTTTGTGATATTTAATTTATATTTTAAGCTCAAACACTACATCAGTTAATTTCTTTCTAAAAAACAATAATTACTGCTAGAAGAACTGTCTACTATACAATTTTAGAATTTTTTCTTTTTGTTTTATATTCATTTGAATTATAAATATAACAAGTTATCAAATAGTTAATTTCAGTGGAATACATTGGAACTAATACTCCAAAATGGTTTTGGGCATGCAAAAGGGTGTTTCAACCCCTCTCTGCTAGCTTATGTGTTGTTCTCGCCTAGTTCTTTTAGTTTTCCTATGCATTCCCTCACCATTTTTAAAAATTGATCACACAAGAACCCAGTCCCTTCTATTACTTGAGGGCCATCTGTATTCTATATTCATAAAGGTGTTGGGATCCTATTCATTCTAACTACTGAATGCTGTAAAGAATTTCTTTTGAGAATTTAAGATTTGTACAGAAATATAATACTCAAATTTAATAGAAGAGAAGGTCTAGAATACTTAGATTGTACTTTATTTACAGTTTCCACTTTCCAGCAAATAAAATGTCATTTTAGTGAAGCGTGTTATCAATAGATGTCCTTTCGAAATTGCAAACTTAAATGGTTTGTTTTATTTTGCAGATATACCAACCCCATTTAACTTTGGAGTGAAATTCAATGTCCTTCATGGCATAATCCAGGGAAGTAGTTGTTGCTTCTTAGAGAACGGTATTTGTCATTTGATTTTCAAAGACTCTGTGAGGCGTTATAATAGTATTAAACTATTATCTATGATATATCTTCCAGTATAGTTGATACAAATGCACAGAAACAAACAGTTTTTAGTATTATATTTTTCTCCGATTATACATAAATATGTGTAAAGCATATTAGCAAAATCAACTTTTTACAAATTGTACAAATTAACAATTATTAAATAATTTTTCCATTTTTTTCACAAAAATTGTGTATTAGGTAAGCTAACAAAAATAAATAAATATTCAAATATACATGTTATAACAAGAAAGTTAAATACTATTTACATTTTATAAAACAGTTTTTCCATATTTATGATAAATCACGTTTTTGTGTATGAACCATTATTTAATAATAACATGGCACATTGACACATAATTATACAAAAAGGTACATTGTAAATGTATTAAGAACTTATGGTCAACAATGGACAATTATAAGTTTTAATAGCATTTCTTAATGTTAAATTTGTTATAAATATTTATTTTATTTCAAACCAACAACACCTCAGAGTGATGTGTCCTATAGACATTCATGAAAAACTGTTTTATAAAATGATGGGAGGTATTTTGTGAATACTAATACGTATATTAAATTCTACACATCTAGCTATTATAAAAGCGAATACATTTGCCTTTGTAAAATTGACAAGTTCTCAAAAATATAGTTTATGTAAATCTTGAACTACATTCTAAAAAATATTCAATGCAAGTTTTTTGTTTGGATTATTGATTAACCCACATCAAAATAACAGCTTAAACTGAAAATAATTAAGACTAGATATATTTTCACAATATTAACCTTTAAAAAAATGAGTTGTATCAGAAGTATTCAATATTATTAAGCGAATTTTCGCTGTTAACAAAGTTGAAAATGAATAGTAAAAATGTTACCCTTCTCCACACTATTAACGAAAAAATAGAAAATACATTCAAAAATCTTTATGTGTCCATCAATTCAAAGTGATAACTTACTTATCAAATAAAAAACAATTAAATACCTGGGAATTTTTAGTTTAATAGAGGTCGATGCAATGGGCCATTAAAAACTATTCTTTTTGACACTTGGGTCACGTCATTGACTCATAGAAGGTTGATAAGCTTAAAGCTGCCTACAATTTTTTTATTATAAAATTTATACAATTTCAATTGCTTCTCAACTAAATTGATCTTCAATTCATTCTCAAAAAATATTCTATGTATGACATTGTGAGGATGACAAAAATGCAGACCCAAAAGAACAAGTACACTTTTAACAAATGAAAACATTTTCAATAGATGGGGCTGTATTTCAATTGCTACCACAGATTCCACTTAGGACATAAACAAAGTGTGTGTTTATTCTTTGGTGAATCATAATTTCAATAAAAGTTTGATTTAGGTTTTTCATGTTAGTGTGTACCCTGTCTTTAAGTTAAAAGCCAAAAGACAGGTTTAAAGAAAATAACTAACATATATTCATTAAAGATGGCGGTCACAAATTTCAGCAATATGTGAGTGACAGCTTGTTTGGAGGCTTTTTGAACTTGGAAATTCAAAAGTAAGATCGTAATGTGGTGGTGTCGTCAACTGAACTACTTTGTTGTACATTGTTTGGTTTTTATTTAAATGTGTCCTTCAGCATTTTTTCATTTTTATTTATTAGGTATTATCGTTGGTCTATAAGTATTGTTAATTATATTTAGAAGGAAATTTATGTAAGCAACCTTCCCTTTAGTTTTCAACAGGTAGTGAAAGCATCTCTGTTTGTATTTGCTGTTAAAAGAATTACTTTTCAATTTTTTTATCAGTAGGTATACTGACTATTAATTGTATTGCAGATAATTAGGGCATTATTTTATACATTCAAACTTCAAATAAGAAAGTATATCTGAGGGTTTCGTCAAGTATATAACATTTTTAAATTTCTAGATTTAACAACAAATTAAGATTATATATATTTTTTAAACTATCTATTATCTATCTAAGCACATTTTTTTATCACTAACTAGTATTGGTAAATTGTACTTAAGTAACTAGCTAAACAAATTGCAGAAAGTGACAAGCATAAAGATTACAAATGTCTATTAAATAATATCTAGTTTTTAAAAAAATACCTGCATTGTCAAGTACAACAAATTATTAATTTACAAAAATATCATTTTAATTTAAAGATAGTAATTGACTGCATAAATAATATAATTGTGGGAATTATGTTAGACTACATTAATTTGTTAAAATTTCAAAATTATTGAGTAAAATCTAGAAATTTAGAATGTGAATAGAAGCTACTTTATAAAAAATGCTTTAAACATTTACTTAAGATTTGAGTGCAGCCAATCTACTTTGCATTTCTTCAATTTCTTCCTCATCCTCTTGTTCTGGTTCTCTTGATGGAGAAGGAGTAGCTTTTTCTGCTGGTTCTGTGGGAGGCAAGGGAGCCTCTCCAATTTTGCCCTCGGTGATTTCAAACAGTACTTTATCAATTTCAGATTGTGCTGCTTCTTCCATTTCTTCAGTATCATCTAGATCTTCCATTGTTTCATCTAACATTTCTTCAATTATTCCAGCTTTCATCATTTCTTTGGACATATCTTGCATGGTTTGAGCTACCTCAGGTACTCTAATGAGACGCTGCATGGCTTGCATAACTTCAGTAGATTTTTGTAAAGCTCCTGCCACTCTTAAGGTTGCTAAAATAAATCATAATAGTACAATAGATTTCAAATAATTAGTACTATTAAGTATGCTGGTATAAAATAATTCTTTAAAATCACAGTCAAACCTTACATAATAATCATTTTACAAAAATACTAATCCTATAAAATGCCATAATATGGCATTAGTGCATTCAAACTATAAACATAATTTGAACATTTGAATATTATCCAAAAATAGATATGACCAGCTTTAAAATTTTTTTTGCAGGTGTTATTTTGATTGTTTTAGTATGGTAGACTCCGTTTCACATCAGAAGAACTCACTAGAAGTCAAGTTGCAGTCATATGAAGGCTTTGACCAAAATTGATGTTCAGATATTGTTATGAGCAGCTTCTCACAAATACAACTGCAACCTGTAGACTTCTAGTGGGTTCTTCTTATGTGAAACATAGTCTAAAGCTATATAAAGCAAAGTTATAACTAACCTAATTGATTCTTCATTTGTAACATAACAGAATTAATATGAGCTTTTGATGTATAAATTTTATTTACTGCTTTTCTGGAATGTACTATTTCTTTAGCTAAAATAAGGCAAGTGTCCTTGTCACTTTTCTTTGCAGCCTCCTTTAAAGATCTTTTAACTTTTTCTTCTTCGCGCTGTATAGCTAAAAATATTCATATTTTAAAAAGAATTTGAATATTTATAAAATTTACTCACATCTAATTTGTCTGTCTAATTGATATCCCTCTTTTCTTAATTTATGACTCCATTCTGTAACCTGTTAAATATCTCGAATATAAGAAATATAAAATCAAGGCTTATATTTACCATATCTTTTGGATTCCTCTCTGGCGTTTTACCGAATAATCCCATAGTTTTTAAATTTAAAAACTACTAAATTAAAACCAGATATTTTAAATTAGATTATTATGTTCTTCTCAAATCTCAAAATATTTTTATTTTTGACAGATAGGTGACTATTCTTGATGACCTTGATGTATGTCATTATGTCATAGCTAGGTTCGTTGTTCAACACCTACGGTTAGGTCATGGGATTAGGTACACTGGAATCAACTGGGACTAGGAATTACTTACATCGCATCGCTCCGAGCTGATCCGAATCTCACATTGTCAGTTGTACAGAACACGTATTTTGTGGTCACTCTTATTCCGTGACCTTGTCAATATGTCAAGTAACCCTGCACGCACCATGACCGTATCATGGGCGTACATTGAATATTATTAAAAACTCTTGTATCGTTATCTTGTGAAGTTTCCTTCGATGAATCTGTATAATAGTTTGTTTTTATTAAAAAAGATGGCGCTACAATAATTTTATACAGTTTTATAATCCCTACGATCATATATGTTCCATGGGCGTACTCAGTATACATTTCGTATTAAAGTTTTAATAGTTTATGTATTCCATAACAGACACGTGGGAGAGAAATGTCTGAATAAAAAAATGTTATTACCATTTGGTCTATATCAACTACAATTATTTGAATATATTAAAATGCTACCTGGATATTTTAGAATGACGTATACATTATAATTTTATCGCCTCCACTGGCATCCGCGAATGGGCGAGTAACCGAATATGACGTACACAAAATCGGATATTGTCGGATCTGTATAGGCTGGTTTAGGTACTCGAATTTTCGCGTTTCTCAACATTCACTGTATCGAGTAGAATAGAGTTTGAAGTTTTATAGTAAACTGGTATAGAAGCGACGACGTGTCTTAACATATTTTTTTGAAATCCTGGGTAACTTGTTTAATAAAAATGTCTAAAATACTGATTGGTGGCGTCGAAGGGTAAGTTGTATACCTGACTTTTTTAATTTATGATTGTCAGTTTTGACGTTTAAGTAAAATTTAAAAGTGTTAATATTGTCATCATTTTCTACCATTAGATTTTATGGTTTTTAAATGAGAAATAATCGTTAGGTATTAATTATGTGTAAAATAAAATTGTGGTAGGTATTTTAAATAAAAATGCTACAAAATTTGAATTCAAAATTCAAGTAATATTGCGCGGGAAAGTATTTTTTTCAGAAGACACTCTAATGTTGTGGTCTTCATTTAGGACTCTGTGCAATCAATATAATTTCTTTATTTCTAAGTTATGCGGGATAAAAACTGTATTTAATGATTTTAGTGTAAGTATATAAATTTATATACTTATAATGTATGTAACGGAATTTCAAATTATTTTCTTCTCACTTTCAGGGGACGAAATAATTTGAAATTTTGTACACATAATATTACCTATAATAGATTGACTATATTTTCATTAGTGATAAATACACAGGTATGTAGACCAGTGCCGAAGCCTTCAAAAATGGTAAAAAGTGAAAAAAGATATTAGTAGGATGAAACCATCAGAAAATGAAGGAAATATGATAAAATTGGAAGGAAAAGTAAATTACGAGCGATCCGAGTTTGGGAAGTGGGAGGGGGTGAGTTTTTAAGGTTGAAAAATAGTTTATTTCCATTTCCGGCAAAACTACAAGTCCTATGGAAAAAAGTTGAATGGCAAAGTCGTGGGTAATAAAAAGATCTACAACTTTTGTTCACACAATTTTTTCACATAACCTCAAAATTCATGTGAAAAACTCAATTAACCAAGTTTTTGGTTTTTTATTTTTCTTTTCCAAAAACAATTTTTTTTATACGTAATTTGTTGAAAACTTGGGTACCTCATTATGTCCCAAATACACCGTAATTTATTTGATTTGAAATATTAATTTTTTCACTTCATTTTGACTTAATATCAAAAAAGCACCCTAATTTTCAATCGAAAAGTCTCGCGTCATAATATCAGCTTTTTTCAAAAAGTAGGTGAGCTTTTTGTTCGTTGAAATCTCTACTTTCTGATAGTATGAAAAAAATACATTACTATGGTAAATGTTCTCGGAAAATGCAAATAAGTACCTACAATATTTTGAAAATGTTGAAGAATTTTTTTTAAAATAATATTTGTAGACGCCTATTTATTGCTGTTTTAAGATAATTATTTACCTGAGTGACCTACCGTAAATTTGAGCGCATTTTAAGGTCTTTCATAGAGATGTGAGTTTAAAGTAACGTAACCTGAAAAATGGATTAAAATTGATCAAATCTACACTGGTTCCAAAAGGTTCCAAAAAAGTCAATTGGCAGGAATTAAATCATTCTTCATTTTGGCAAATCTCCCACCCACATAAGGAGCAGCAGAACAGCATTGTTGTTACAGGGCATATTAACAGCTTCAAACTTGGTTGGGCAACGAATTGACAGCAACAGATTGGGACTGGAAGCAACATCAATGTGGCATTATGCCCAAATTTACAGAAAAGGATTGCTCAAAACTATATGCTGCAGCTGCGAAACTGGGTGTAATAGTTTAAAATGTGGCTGCCAAAAATATGGTTTAAAATTCAGAAATATATGTACAAATTGTCATGGTTCTGAAAATTGCTCCAATCTGGAAGAAAAAACCTACGAGAAAGTAAATGATTCAGTTGAAATTGTGGATGAAGAACCAATGCAGACTGGAAATAAAATTGGAGACGAAAAAAGGTGATGGTTTTGAAGATTTCGAAGATCAAGTAGAGTTGGAAAGGTTTGTCGAATCTAACGATGAAGAAATGCCATCAAAGAAACAAAAACTAATGGATAAGTGATTACAATTCAAAATAATGTATTGATAAATAACAAGATTAACGTTTTTAAAATATTATAATGAATAACAAAATCAGAATGAAGTATCTTAATTCAATAGTAGGTAGGTACTATTTACATGTATATTTAAATTTTCATGAGATTTTCTATTACATGAAGGTAATTCGAATTTAATGAATAAACTTTTTAACTCGAAAAAATTGCAGCAATCACATTTTTTCGATGAAATTGTACATAGTGATTAAAAAAAGCTTCGAATTCGAATTTGCATTTTCTGAGAACATGTACCATAGTAATGTATATTTTTTTCACTCTATCAGAAAGTAGAACAAAAAGCCCACCGACTTAATGAAAAAAGCGACGCGAGACTTTTCGATTGAAAATTAGGGTGCTTTTTGATATTAAGTCAAAATAAGGTGAAAAAATGAATATTTCAATTTAAATAAACTACAGTGTATTTGGGATATAATAAGGAAAGTTTTAACAAAATTTCGTGAAAAAAATGTTTTTTTTTTAAACAGATAAAAATAAAAAACCAAAAACTTGGTTATTTGAATTTTTCACATAAATTTTGAGGTTTGGTGACAAAATTGGGTGGACAAAAGTTGTAGATCTTTTTATTACCCAAAACTTTGCCATTTAATTTTTTTCCATAGGACTCGTAGTTTTGCCGGAAATCGAGATAAACCATTTTTTACCCTAAAATACTCACCCCCTCCCACTTCCCAAACTCGGATCGCCCGTAATTTATTTTTCTTTTCAATTTTATCACATTTCCCTCCATTTCTAAAGGTTTTTATCCTACTTACTGTTATTTTTTTGGTTTCAAAAATTATCTACCCTGGTCTAATGTGAGTTTTTTTGTCACAAACTGTTCAAGCGTTATACTATAGATGTCGCACCGGTGGGTCTCTTCACAATATTTCGATGACTCGGTATATCTGGACTTGGGGATTTAATTGATGGTTTTATTTGACGCCATATTGCGGTGGATCGATTGTAGTGCTATCTATCAGGACGTATTGAAAGTAGGTATAAGGTAGAAAACTGGGAAATCAGAAACTGTAATTAGTGTACAGCTATCTACTTTTAACTCACTTAGTAATGAAATGTTGCCATGTTTCAATTATGAGCTATATAACTAGATATTTCAGAGTTCCTGTAAAAAACCAAGACGCACACCTTAAATATGTTTGTGGTATTATGAAAATTATGTTTTCGTGTACATTTTAAAATTATTAAGTTTATACATAATATAATATACTAGAAAAAAAGGTTTCTTACAATTGTGTACTTTATTTGTTTTAAGTTAAAAACATAAATATTTAATATTTGTCACACTTCTATTATGTACAAAGATAAGTAAGTGTCACAATGTTACCAGCGTGTGGCCCTTTTGGAAAACTGAAACCATGGTATTGCTGGTATTGTGATAGTCACTTATCTTTCTCCATAATAGAAGTGTGGCGATTGGCGAACAATAAATAGATAATGTTCTCAACTTAAAACGAACAAAATACACAACTTCTCCACTTTTATTAATATCACAAATATATTTAAGGTGTGTCTCGGGTTTCCACAGGAACACTGAAATATCTAGTTTGTTTATAATTGAAATATGGCAACATTGACATTTTTAAGTGATTAAAATGTAGATGGTACCACATTAATTACCCTTAATAGTTACCTATTTTTCTACCTCAGGCCTACTTTCGATAAGTGCCGCTAGATGGGAATACAATACGATCCACACGATCCACCACAGTATCGCGTCAACTGAAACCATCAATTAAAGTTTATAAATCCCTAATTTTACACTAAACAGTAACAAATCCGTAGTAGGTAAAATTTAGATAGTAAAATAAAAATTAAATTTATTTCATGAAAAAAATCACTAAATTTCCTAAAAACAAATTCAACTTTTTTATTCATTAATGGCCGTTTGCGCGGGCATTTTAAGGGTCGCTTAAAGCATAAGGTTTCCTTAATTACTTGCACGGCAGTTTAAGTTCCAAATAAAACAAATTAAAATGTTGAAACATACGGTGTGGCCCCATTTATCAATTTCATTTAATGTACAGATGTAATCAAAAAATATTTTAAATAAAAAAAAATGTAGTTAGAGAGTCAATTTTTAAGTAATGATTGATACGAAATTGAAATATAACCGAGAAGGAACTTGGACTGTAAATAAAACAAAAAAAATTCCCATTCTCGTCTTTAATTTACCACTTTTTTACACAATCTGGAGTTGGGATAATTTGTATTTGGTATAGGACATATCTCGCTTTTCGGATTACATTTTTTTCATTTGGTCAACATATTTGGATTTATTAGCGTCACTTTCCGTTTTTTTTCGCTCATGTACCTACCTATTGCCTTATTGATAACGTCTTTGACTGTGGATGCTGGGATTTTGGTCAACTAACTCAAAACGAAATATCTTGGAATGAAGTATACCCATTACATTAACTCGAGTTGAATAACATTTCAATTTAAGGCCAACAAGAAAATCGTAGTAGGAAGGACCTTGTTATGCTGTTAAATTGAATAGTGGACGTTTATACAGCGTTGGCTTTATCTTTATTCTATACATAACAATCAACCATTTCCTTTTTTAATTTTATCTTTCATCTAACAGTCGAAAATGTGACAATGTCCATCCTATTTTTAAAGGAATCATTATACCAATAAGATGGAAGGCTTAAAATTATACCATGCGTACAAGAATCAATTTGAACATTACTAAAAATTTTATTTTTTATTTCTTTTTCCTGCGATATATGTAAGAACATCACTTTCAGAGGTACTAAAATCTTTAAAATTGCTGCGATAGGTATACGAAAGTTTTTTTTTATATTTTGCATATACAGGGTGATTCATTATCTTGTAAATCTTCGAAGATATTCTAATAAAATTTTCACTGATTGTAGCCAACCTAACGGCCCATATTTTTAAATGCCAGATCAAAGTTAGATATAAATGGGACACCCTGCAACTTACTTCAAATTCGAATTCTGTTTTATTTCTCGATTCTAATGATATCAGGTTGTAGTAGGTTCTGTATCTGTAGAGTAGGGAGAGTGACGAGTATAGGCTCACAGCACTACCCAGGAAGGTGGTCACTAGGAGACATCTCCTTTATATCGGCAGGTGTAGGCCAAGACTCACCGAACACATACTCTCTTATTGACGATAACTCCGGACACTCGCATAAGACATGCCTGACAGTCGGTGCCGGATTTATATTTTTTATGAGTGTAGGCCACTTTATTTCCGCCGCCCCATGTACATACATTTCTAAAATAATAATTTTCCAATTGTAGTAAAGGGGCCTCCTTTACTATAAATAAATACATAAGCTCTATAGTCTAGTGGTGGTTGACTATGGCGCGGACGATCGAGGTTCGATCCTCACTAGAAGTTTTTCCTTTTTAGTCGTGTCGAAAGTATAGTCTTTTACTTGGGTAGAATGGCTATTATTCACTTGGATGATTCCAAAACTCACTCACTGCTCTCGCTCGTCTTGGAAACTTCATCCGCGTGAATAATAGCCATCATTCTGCACTCGTTGAAGAATTTACTATTATTTAGATGAAACATGGATCAACGATGGACATACACCAAATAAATTTTGGCAAGATGAAACTGTGACAAGTCGAAGACAGGCTTTTTTAAATAATTCATCTACTTCAGTGTTTTTCAACGTTTTTCATGACACGACCCCCCTAGTATCAAAAAATATTTCGCGACCCCCCAACTATCTGCCGATGGGATGTTACACTTGGAATTCAAGTCTGAAAATTTGGATACATTTTGGTTAAAAAGAAAAACAGAGTAACCGGAATTAACAACCGAGGCTTTGAAGTGTTTGATTCCATTTTCTACCTCGTACTTGTGCGAGTTGGCATTTTCATCAATGGCGCGAATAAAATGTAAACTAAGAAATCGCTTAAATTTGGAAAACGATTTAATACTTTATGTGGCAAAAACGGATCCACGATGGGAGAAATTCATTGAACAAGATAAGCAAGCACAGATGCAATCATTTTCTATTTAAACACATTTGTAATATTTTTGTTTGTAATAGCACGTTTTAAACTAGTATTTTTCTGACTTGTATGATTGATTATATGAAAATTTTGTTGAAAATAATAATTTTAACTCTTATCGACTCTTTAAAACGTCAAATACCAAAACTCACTCGCTGCGCTCCCTCGTTTTGGAAACTTCATCCGCGTGAATAATAGCCATCATTCTGCACTCGTTGAAGAATATACTATTCTTCTTTGGTTTCTCATTTATTTTATAGTCCTTAGGTAATTTCTTCTCCATACTACAATATCGCTTCGCTCTATTAAAATAGACTTTCTGGAATGCTCTCCCAACGAAATATATTTATTTTAAAAGTTTCCATAGTTTCAAGTTTCAAGAACTTTGTTTACTGTCGGAAATTCTTTTCTAAATAAGAACGCATGCATTTTCGTTCAAAGTCTTTCTTTCAAATTATTTTCTATTCAAAATTTTGGTTTGGATACTTATTAAAAATAATCTTTTTTTTTTATTTTATTTTCATTTTCAGTCGCATCAACCTCTAGGGTTATTAGCGACAATATAATTATTCTAGATTACAATTTGGATAAAATATTTATGTCTTTGAGATAGGTTATTAAATTTTGGACATTACAATTTACACCAAGTACTACATCTAATTTATTGCTAATATTATTTTTTATCCTTGCTTGATTGAAAATTGGGCATTCTACTAGGATGTGTTTTACAGTTTATTGGCAATTACATAGTTCACACTGTGGAGGTTCAGTTTTTTTAATAATATAACTATGAGTGATGTTGGTATTGTTTGTTCAGCCATCCTTTGCCGTTACGTCATAATTACGTATTCTGCTGTTTTACGTATGTCTTATATTACTTGAATGTTACTTTACACATAACTAACATTATAATCAATGACATATGTTAAGAATTGTTTTCAAAATATGACAACTGAACTGTCAAAAGTAACAGATAAAATTTATGTCGACCTCAATTAAGAAATACGTTAATGACGTCATAATTCCGTCTGATCCATTTCATGAATGAGAGAGCAAGCTGGACAATGTATGACGTGACGGCAAAGGATGGCTGAACAAACTATATGGCCTAATCGGAGTCTTGATAATATTACTTGTCTATCAAGATTTGTATAGGGCCAAGGTTTTACTGTTGTTTTAACATTGCGTAACTTTGATTGTGATACATGCCACTCATTTTGCCACAACTGTTGCACTTTTAACTTCACGTACACTTTTATGTCCTGTGGCACTGAATTTTGTACTTCACTCGCGGTTTCACTGGTAATGGCTTCAAAAATAATCTGTTTCCATTGTTCTGTAAAGCTTCTGTAATTATTTTTCAAAAAAAGTAGCGAAATGTAAAAGGCAAATAAGTTTTGCGTACATTTATGCCGCATACGTGGTCTATGTGGCGCCCTCCACAAAATACATTGAAATAGGAAGAAAACTATGATTTCCCATTTCAAAAAACCCTCAACCTCAAATTATTGTGCATATACGTCAAAAAGCGTTAAAGTTATTGTAAAAAACGAAAATTAAAATGTCATGTTCAAACTTTGTATCTCTCTTAAAATCAACATTTTATTAAGGCTAGTTGGTTTAAATCGCAATATTTTGAACTGAAGATTGTACTGTACTTCTATGTACAATTACTTAAGGACCACCCTGTATAGTATAATATGACCGATGCAGAAAAGAAGCCAATATCAATAGTAAAAGATATTATCAATCAGTCAATTTTTACTTAGGTACTACGAATCTGTTACTGATTACTGTACAGTTAGAGATTTAGAAACTTTTATCATTAAATCCATAAGGTAAGATACCGAGTCAAAAGCATTTTTTTTAGCTTAGTATTTTTTTTGAATGTTTTTTTTCCGAATTTTTTTGTTTATAATAATTTACGCAATCCCGAATTACGAAATCCTCTTATTCTCGGAATAGATAGAAATATAGATAGTATCTCCATCGTTATCAATTCGTTTATCAAACTTGACAAGTCGTCTCATTATTCATCCTTAAATATGTTTATTGATGGAAGGTATCTGAAGGTCTCCATAATCAACCTCTCAAGTTTGACTATTTTTTTTTCTGCTGATAATAATGTTCATAGTGGAAGGTCAATGTCACACAGGCTGTTTGCAAAAATTAATTGTTGTTTTACTGTTTTCTCTTTCAAAATGAAAAGTTCTTAAAGCAAAAATTGGACGAGATCAACGATTTAAACTAAGCTCAAAACATATTGAGTGTGCTGGCTGATGACACAGTTGAGTTTCGTTTGAATGCATAGTCAATAGAGAAATAAATACGTGTAGCGTTCAGTGGAACTTCTTCTGCAAGCCAGGCGGTGTATTTTTGTAGCAGTTTTATCATGTCCAACTTTGTTTCCTTTTTTCGGGACCTCTTTGTAATAATTTATGCTTGATGTTTTTAGATTCTCTGGCGGATTTCAATTCGATATCATTAAATAGATGTAGTCTCGAGTAAACTCCACAGTGGGAGTTTACTCAAGAGCACTAAGCCTCAAGATTAAGTGGGGAATGGGAAACAATACCAGCGTGGTTCAAACAGAACTGGCTGGTATCTTAATTGCTACAAAAGAACTAACCATTTCTGGCAAAAATATAATAATCTGCACTGATAGTAGACAAGCCCTATTAGCCTTGAACAGACAGCGTATTATATCGAGGCTAGTACTAGAGTGCCACCAAGATTTAGCTGACGCCTTGGCAGATAACAATATTATCCTGAGGTAGGTTAAAGGGCACGACAGGAGTGAAGAAAATCGCATTGCTGATTCTTTTGCCAGGGAAGCCGCTGGACTAAAAATTCTAGGACCCAGTGACACCTACGGCCTAACGACACGACAATTGCGGAACTAGCCAAACGTTACACCCATGCTCAATCCCTTAAGAGATGGGATGGAATCAAAGGATGCAGTTTTGCCAGGATCACCCTGGGCGACCCTGGGAAGCTGGCGCCGATGAAATATTTGGCGATGACCAGGAAAAACCTACGTTTAACAGTAGGATTTCTGACTGGTCACTGTCAACTAAGGAAACACCTCCATACTATGGGGCTAGTGGACACACCTCTATGCAGGATGTGTGAACAGGAAGATGAAACTGTCAGGCATGTCTTATGCGAGTGTCCGGAGTTATCGTCAATAAAAGAGTGTGTGTTCGGTGAGTCTTGGCCTACACCTGCCGATATAAAGGAGATGTCTCCCAGTGACCTGTCCACCTTCCTGAGAAGGACAGGATGGACAATGACAACTCCTCACACTCACCCTCCCTTCTCTACAGAATACAGACAGAATATGTGTAGTCTTCTATTAAATTTGTCGTTGTACATAATATCTTGCATTGATTCTGCGGGTTTATTCCACATTGTCTTGATCACAGCTTACTTATAGTCTTCTACATTTTGTTCCTTCATATTGAAATCATATTCCTCCAAATTACGGCTAATTTCTTATTTATTTATTTTTCTTCCAATATTTAGACCCTCTCGTTGTGAAATAATACACTTTCAATGATTATATTAGACTCCGTTTCACATAAGATGCCACGTGAAGTTTGCCAACTGCGCAGAAATCAAAATCGGGCTTATTTAACTATGTCGCCGCCTCGCAAAGACCGTTTCAAACGTTACAAACGCTAATCCTTAATTTAAAGTATAAATATTTTTACTATACCAAGTATTTTCATTTACCAGTGTCTATTGTACATTTCTAATATTCTTATTTTGTGTTAACCTACAAAATGTGAAAAAGCTACGTTACTGAGGTGAAGGCGAATGTCAATTTCACAATAAGATGTAATTATCAGTAATTAGTAGTTTTTCGTAATAAACTATAGTGTTTTAGTTTGACAAACATATTTATACCTACCTAAACAGGTAATTCATAGTCGTGGACAAAGTATAGTATTCTACTCGCATATAATGGCTATTATTCGCGAAGGTACGTTATGGGTGCGTTTACATAAACACCTTCTTGTTGAATAATATTCTATTATCGTCTATAACGTATATGAATTACTGGAATTGAAAATTTCTTTTGATTTGATGAAAAGTCAAAAAATAATCATTTTAATATACTTTCGTTAATGATATCACTCGTCTATAAAATTGCTTCATAGAAAATAATATATTTATCAATAATAATAATCAAGTGTGTAATTTTGCAATGCACAAAATGATAACTAGTTCTTGAAAGATTATTTGGATTAGTTTTTTTGGCGAAAATATTGTGAAACCTTATTTATTCAATGCCTCTATTGTAAACATACTTACTGTTTGTTTGATTACAGTTTCCTGTGACAATAGTAAAGCGTGTTATCAATAGATGTCAAGATAATAGTATAATACTATCATAACGCATAAAAAATTTGAAAATTTCATTTCAAAGGAGTAGACCGACCCATTGAATGGCATTCTTTCCAAGTCTGGTAATGGTATTTGCATCCCATTCTTTCTTGTTGCTTAATTCCGTAACGAATTTCTTTGAAAAGCTATATTTTTTCATTATACCGTCTTGTGGCATGTCCCAGGTTGTCTGATTTCTAAGAAGTGAGGAGGTGGTTTTTTTTAAGGATTCCCTCTCTACTTAGTCTGTATCTTGTTCTTTCTGCAACGCTTTCCACCACCATATCTAGAGCGGTGAGGTTGAGAATCACTTGCATGGCTGCCGTTGGGCATGTTCTAGTACAAGGGGAAGGACGAATAAGTCTTCGAGTGCTGCCGTTGATGTGCTTTTCATAAACCCTGCAATCCTGAGAGCAGCAGGTCCTTTCATCACATTATTTTTTGTCGACTTAATGGGGTGCAAAATAAAAATAAAAAAAGCAGTTTACGGAATCGGAGCCAGTTGATCCGAAGGGTGGCATTTGCCGCGACTATTGATTATGTAAATAATGTAAATAGTTTTTCGTTTGAAATGTACTGAAAATTATTGATAAATAAAGATATTTTACTTTTTCAACCATACCAAAAACCATACCATAACCATAACCATAATATATTATTATAGGTTTCACCACTACTCTTTATATCCAGTGTATCATATCACTTGTCAATACTTTTTTAAATTGTTTGGTCCTTCTCATCGAGTCAATAATTACCCCGATATATTAAACATCCATTGCCATTGGAATCACCGTATCTTGAAGGGTAATGGTCCCAATCTGATTAGATCCTTTCTTTTCGTGTAGATATTATAATCGGTTTGGTGGGACTCATATTTAGACCCACAACTTCCGTTCATTTTGTTACTAATTACAGGAACAGAAATTTAAAGTGAAACGATCGACTTAAGATGTTTCCCTTAACTCTGAAGACATTCCACATATTTTTGGATAAACAAGCACAACCTTTTCTGCTCTGAGTAGTCGTGGGAATGTCGGGAAGAATCGCATGAGAGTCTCGGAAACTTTTACTTATTTTGTTCTCCTTTAACTTCCAATTCCCCTATATACATATAACCTCATCCTATCCAATCTCTATCAAGTATTTGATCTTCTGGATTTCTTCTATGCTTCTTTTTTTCATGTGTTCAGCATCAGTGTTATATTGAAGTTTATTTTTTTTTCAGTGGCGGTACACATTCAAACGCAGTGATAATGGATTCTTCTGGAATAATTATCGGTCAATCAACAGGTCCCTCAACTAATCCGTATCAACAAGGTTTACCAGAATGTCAAAAGAGGATAGCAAAGCTTATAGATGATGCGAAAGCTCAAGCTGGTATATCTTCCGATACTAAATTGAATGCGTTGGTAAGTACCTACCATCCCGTACATTATTTATCGTTCGCAACACAACACCTTCAGTGTAAGAGCTATACTTATACACCACAGCACTCACAAACGCACCACGAGAGGTGTTTACCCAACCATTGAATGAATGAATGTACTCGTTATGTCATCAGTCATTTTTGGTTGAGCGCGAATTTTGAACTAATGGCATTTTTACTCAAATACTTTTATCTTGATAGGTAATTTCAAGCAGCAAATATGTTAAAGACAATCTCCTGGGTATACAAAATTATATTGCAAAAGTTTTTGTTGAACTACTATCCCTGAATTCTCAAAATATATTTGTCCATTATTGACCTAGGCTAATAATAGAAAATTATTGAACACTTATAACTTTTCAGTTAAATACTTCACAGCTAGTAGTGGAAGAACATATATTATTAGTCAACCCTCTATAAAGTTCGAAGTTCCGGGACCTCTTGCACAGTGTTTATGTATCTGAAAACTTTTTTCTCCTAAATCTTTTTTCTCCAATAGGGCTTAAGTATAAGCGGTTGCGAAGCTGAAGAATTAAATCAAAGACTACTTAGCGGGCTTCAAAAAGACTATCCAAACTTAGCTGAAAAAATTGTAGTCGCTAGCGACACAGATGGTTCAGTGGCGGCAACCTCAAATAAAGGAGGAATAGTTTCTATATCCGGAACAGGATCAAATACGCTCCTGATAAATCCTGATGGTTCCAAAGCTCAATGTGGAGGTTGGGGTCATCTATTAGGAGATGAAGGCAGTGGTATGTAGAAAGGAATTTGATTATTTTTTATTCTCTTTTATTAAACTATAGTCTATTCTTATGGATACGAGAGTGTAATAAAACCTAATTTATATATAATATACTGGGTGTTTTCAAATGACACAACGTTTGCATGTAGGTACCTCTCGTAAAATTGAACAAAATTATTAAGGATTTAGAGATCCAGTCTATTTACTGCTCGTTAAAGTTATGAAAAATTAATTTGATAACTTTAAAATGGATGAATAAATTGATTTGACATTTGGCAAGTTGTTTTTAAATGTAAAAGGGTATATTTTGATGGAAAAACATGTATCAATTCTTGATCCAGTGGTGTACATTTGGAAGAATATGTCATTTTTACCCTCCCATTTTTTACGCCACTGACATTTGAAGCCATTTTTAATTAATTTTGTATTCCTCAATGGTTTTCACGTGAAAAACGAATAACCTTTACATATCAAAAAATTTGTAGTTTTCAAGATGTTTAATGTTTTCATGAAGTCTGCTAGATCACTTCTTAATAATTAAATTAAAAAAATCTTTTTCTTGCATTTTTTTCAACAACTACCAAACTACTAATGGTTAGAATATGCAACAGGAACTAATTTGTGAAACAGCAATAAATCTAAAACATTGGGAGAAGATTGGAATAATGGAGATAGATTTCCCTGGTTAAGACTTTCTCATTGGACATTTCATTTTCTTTAAGAAACCTTTTTTTATTGCTTAATTGATAATACTTTTCGAGTTATTGCCGTTATAGGTCATAACATTGAATAATAAACGCTCTCGACATAATTCCGAATCTAATAAGTATCACTCATATTTTTTAATGCATATTTTTTTAAATTTCTAACTTGTTTATTGGACTATGTGTATTACCCAGACTATATAAGGACTTCCCTTTTTGATATTTTCTTCTAAATCCACTCTATATGTCCTCAACACACTGATTTAAGCTTCACAATATATTTGAGAGCCAATTGACAGTTGGAATTTGTCAAAATTCATCGGTATAGTCTTTTTCACGATCTAAGAAACTGACTTGACTTGACTTAGGCTTGAGATGCAATGAAACCATGGAACTTTTCGGATTTACCCTGCAGAGCCGTACTATACCTTATGAAAAAGAAAAAGTGTATAATAAGAATGAACCAAACGTCTCATAGAGTTTTCAGGTGATAATTTATTATTTGCTAACAAAATAAATACGACCTGTCACGGCTAATACTTTCATGGCTTTATTCCATCTCAAGCCTAAGTCAAGTCAGTTTCTTAGATCGTGAAAATATTAACGATTTTTCTTAATCCACTTCCTCAATTAAATATAATGATTCGTATAATTTTTTTAGCCTGGTACGTGTCCCATACAGCTATAAAATACTGTTTCGATGACTTGGACAACTTGGAAAAATCTCCCTATCCCATAGACGCAGTTTGGCAGCTTATAAAATCCCATTTTAACATTCAAACTCAGCCTGAAATATTAGATTACTTTTACGCCAAATTCGACAAAGCTTTCATAGCTTCTTTAGCGAAATATCTATCAGAATTAGCAGCAGTTAAAAGAGATCCACTGGCGCTACATATTTTTTCCAAAGCTGGAAGTTTCATAGCTAAAGCTATAACGTCTGCAGTATTACAAGCTTCTCCTGAATTGAGGAGCAAAGAAGGGGGAGTTCTTGTAACGGCTGTAGGATCGTTGTGGTTAAGTTGGGATTTATTGAAGCCCGGCTTTTTGGAGTTTATTTCAACGACAAATGTTGAGGAATTGACTTTAATAAGACTGACAGTTGCTCATGGAGTCGGAGCCACTTATCTAGCTTCGGACAAGTTCGGTGTACCGTTGGAGAGGGATTATTTGAAAAATTATACCGTTTTGTATCATTATAAGAAGAGTCAGTGTGTAGGTAAATATTTATTATGTTTTTAAAAAAAGTCAACCTATAAATTTTTTTTTTATTTGTGAACCATTTTACCTATTTAAAGCACGCCTCAGCGTGTTTAAATCGAACTTTAAAACACGCGCATAGTTCTTATTTCCATCTATGATTTTCATTTCTTGTTGTTGTAGTAGTTATAGACCAGTATTTATAATTTCAAAGTGCACCAATAAAAAAAATAGCGTAAAGTATTCGTGGATAACTGGTCTTTAAAACACTTGCTCTATTGCTTATACTTATACTTTATATATACTATTATATATTTATGCTATTTGATATACCTATATATTGTAAAAAGTAAGACTAAAATATACTGTAGAATAAGAAATTATTTACTTTTAATTTTGACAGAATAAGCAAGACACTAAAAAATCTTTTCAGTGGATGCTGAAATCTCAATAAAAATATTTTTATTTGAAAGCTTAGTGATCATTTTTCACAAAATATTAATATTTGTTTAACCAACAAGTGTTATTTTTGTCATTCTTTCTTCGCCTAATCTTTCTACGTGTTCCAACCACCTTAACCTCTGTGTTTTTATTTTTGATGTTATTTTTGGTTCTCTGTACAACATGCTCACTTTTCTTAATTTGTTCTCTTTCTAAAATGAATATTTCAATTTAACCTCTTGCAGGAAATCCTAATTATTTCTCTCTGATCCCTCAACACTATATTAATATTTAGAGAAGAATAATTGGGCGCAGTCCAGCGATGGTTGTGGGTTCAGTGCCCCCCTATTTTAACCGCTGTTGCCAAATGTACTTACCTGTAAAAGTTATTCCCAATTTTTTACGGCTACAATGTTAAATACCAATAATTGTTAAATCGAAAGCAATGTATAGATTTTATTTATTGCAGATTGTAATTTGTCCAAATTTTTTCTTGAATTATATTATTTCATTCTTATTTGTGTTGATCGTAACTTATTTTTCAAAAGTCAATAATATTACCAATCTCGAATTTCTAACACTAAATACGGCTTTATCCCGTGTTAAAAGTCAAATGCAATATAAGTTATTTATTCCTTAGAAACTACCAAACATCTTAAACTGGCAACGCTGCTTTCATATCAGATTAGTAGCCGGAACTGAACACACGCCCAATGCTGACTGCCCACTCTCTCTTTCAAGTAGTTTTTCTCATATTTCCAAAGCTCAAGTCGCTAGCTAGATTTGAGGACTTGTAGATCTTTTAATGGTATTATAGATTCTTATCTTCATCTTTCTTGAACAGTATTTTCATTTCATTATTGACTGAACCATTCCAAATTTGTTGTTGCCTTTTGTAAATCTTGACTTTATCTCCTGTTCTTCTTGGGCATTGCTATAATTATATATTATACTCGGGCTGCTCTTAGTTTACCATTTTCAGTTGAAGCGATAAGGTATTCTGTTCGTCGGAAATTTCAGCAACTCAAACGTTCTTCTTACCAGGCTTGTAGCTCATATCTTCGTCGTTTTTCAAGTTATAGCATTGAAACTTGGTAGAAAATAAGTCCATTGTATGTACTTTATTTGGGCGAAGAGTAGGTACCATGGGACAATTAATTTTGATGCTATTGGAGTATATCTGGATGCGTTATGGATAGTCCGATTTTGAATTTGAAAACGGTTTTGAAAAAAACAAATATAGTAAAACAAAACGTTTATCTTTGAATTGTGCATACGTTTCCGTCCCTGAAATGACTGAAAAAAATTCGGAATTCAAATTTATGTTTCAATAAAACTCCCAATTCTAAGCCATATAATTTATTTTCCAACAAAGAAATGTATAAAACTTTTTTCTTTGTCTTTTTATACATGAGGTACATAAGCAGTAAATAAATATACAGTTTTTTTTATTGTCGATATAAATACCTAGACATAACGTTTTTTTTATCAAAAACTTAAATATTTTCAAAGTTAACAAAGACCCTGAAGCTCATACCAAACTTGGTAGATGATAGAAGGGCTAAAAATAATGTTAGTACTTCATTTAAAAGCATTTTTCACTCAAATGCTGGAGAACTTCAGGTGTGGCTTTCACATGTGGAAAAAATCAAATGTTAAAAACGATTTCATCATGAACCATTGAACTAAGTCCGTACCTGAGTTCACAAGGGTAGTGCAGATAAGTAAATGTGCATTTCTGATGTTTATTAACGGTTAATGTTTGATTCATTTTCAATAATAAATTGAATATAAATAATTTTTTTTCTAATGAAGCGAATAGGGTACAAAATTTATGTTATATGAGGTACTATCTTTATATTTGGTACGAGCTCCAGGGACACACTGTACAGTGAGGTCCTCAAGTCTGGTAACACCTGCATAATTATTGCATACGTTTTTGGGCTCGAGTATGCACTTACTTTTTAAATGAAGATTATTTTCCTCCGCCTATGTCTAAGATTAATTAGACATAGGCGGCGGCAAATAATATTTAATTTAAATGTTTTATTTTTTTCATATCATGTTTTACTACTAGAGCATCAAAAACAATGCGATCTTTCATAACTTGATAAAATATTACATTTCCCAAATGCTATTGTTTTTATACCCTCGAGATACCAGGTGAGATAACAGGACAATTAATTAACGAATCGACCTATTAGCTTTTTCACACAAACATTATTTTCATAGTTATTCAGGTGTTTCCACACTTCATATAATTCAGAAGGAACAGAACACAATTTATTCGTGATTTACAGCAAAGTTTATGTTAAATTTTACGTCCCATAATATCTAAATATATACTGAATTGATAATACTGCTGTTTTTTTTAACATATTGACGAATAAAAGGAAAAAATAAAAATAAAATTTCATAAATTCCGTGGTCATTTGTTTAAATAATAATTCAATATTTTTCTAACTAATTATTGTCATCAATAAAGTTGAGTATTCACCAAACAAAAATTATGAAATGTTTTTTAATATTCACTTTTCCTATCCCATTTTCAATGTTCTTCTTTTCTTTCTCGTATGACTTGAAAAGTCAAAGTTATACAAGTCAAAGAGGAATTTCAATTTTTTGGAATTTCAGAATTCCGAAAACTCCCTCTAATTTTTTACACTTGAATTAGGAATATTATGCTTAATATAGAAGTTTCACTCCTCATTATTTCACTACTATTTTTCTTTCTAATCTCCTCCGTTTTGTTCATTTGATCTACTCAGATATTTTGAACATTCTCTACAGTCCATCCTTTGATCCTTACATCATATGGCATGACATATGGCAGCTCTGTAAATTCATCAGAATTATATAATCTGGCAATCCAGATCACGTGACCTAATATGGCCATCCAAGGCAAACAATTTGGACAACTGGTCAGTAGACAATACAAAACTGACCAGGCTTTATTTAATGGAAATAAAGTACCTATTATGTAGGAAATTTAATGAACAATTGCAGACAAAAGTTTTTAGCTTTAAATCCAGAGTGCTACAATAAAAGTTTACGAACCACTAGCACTACACCACTGACTCATTAGAATATAGCTAAATAAAATCACCTTTCCAAAATTCACCCTCTTGCATGTGTATGTATAACAAAAGACCAGACCCATACTTTTGTTGTACTTTTGATTTGTTGCCTGGGACGCCATATTTAATTTTATTTGACAGGTCGCTGGATTGACTGATGAAAAATTTTATTTTTATTTTAAAACTTGGTTAAGTATATAAAATTACTTTGAAAAGAAAACGGTATAACCCTGGCTAACCTGTTTTTCTTTTTTACGAGCACTACGTGCAATTTCTTGCTATATATTTTTCGTACACAACCACAAATTTACAACAATTCGATAGGCTAAAATTTTCAACAATAAAAAATGTTTAAGATGAGCAGCTTTTGAACAAATCCAAACATTATAAAGCATTTTTAGTGAAATAAATAAATATTTGTATTGATCTACCTTTCAGTTCCACTACTTATTATACTCCTGGATCCGTATTTTCAGGGGGTCTAGTTTTAGAATCTTCCTATGAAATTGGTGTATCACGGGTTGCATGAAACGAGAGAGATTCAATCTCTCAAGAGAATCCAAAGAAGGGAAAAACAGAAAAGTATTGCCAGTAAAACTTTCACAGCAAATTTTGGATTTGATTTCAAAATGCATCTCCCAAGTGCAGAGTGGTGTTCGAGAGTCGGTTAACTTAACTTTTTTGGGACTCATCCAATAGAAATTTTTCTTTCTTCTTATTATACTTATAGGTCAACTTGTGACATGTGGACATCTCACTATTTATATTTAAAAATACCACAAATATCGAAGTCTCATGTTTTACGCAACCCTGCAATACTCCAATCTTCTGGTGAGATTCTCTCACTAGTCCCTTAAGGAGCGGCTCCTTCAACTGCGCAAAATTTTAAAAATGTTAGGTTAGGAATTAGCAGTCTAATTCATTTTACTTCAATTTTTTTAGATATGCAATGTCAAACGAGTGAAATTTTACAATAAAAAATAAATATCTTATATTACATATATTTACGATATATATATTTGAACAGTTTTAATAGAAAATGCATAATCAAAGTGACTATCTATAACCGAACATCATCAAGTATTCCATTTGAATTTAAATTCGAGATTTCAACACATATACTTCTATACACTGTGTTATTTATAAGATGCGACATAGGAATTCCTGTACAAGACTGTCCAACGCGAGCTAACTTTTTCACCAAATAGGAGATAGCCAGACGGGTAGAAGCACGAGAAATTTGAAAGTTAAACGTGGAGTATGGCGGTTCGATTCACCGCTGTGGTGTTTTCAGTATCGAAAGTGTATGAAAATGGTGAACTACTTTTTTAAACATAATCATACATTTTTTTATTAAATTAGAGCGAGTCTAAGAAAATTAAAAGAGCATTTGAAGTTAACTTTCAACGACCTTCCCAAATCTGTTGTTATTTTTTATGAACGCTGTTTGGTAAAAAAGTTAGCTCGCCTTTGACAGCTTTGTACAGAAATCCCTATGTCGCATTTTATAAATAACACAGTGTATAATTATTTTCTTCGTCATATCTACAGCTCTGTGTGTGACTGAGCTTTGAACTAGGCTTGTGTAAATCCTTTTCTTTCCACTTTACACTTCCTTTTTTCAAAAATAGAACATCTTAATTATTTTCCATTTTATTCTGCGAATACTTGAAAATATTCATGCTCTATTAGCTACGAAAACAACTAATTTTTGGCAGTTGCAACAATAAGGCAACATTCAATTTTAATAATAAATAAAAAATATT
>CAJUYG010000574.1:38826-57964 GCA_910591675.1 Galerucella calmariensis | reverse complement strand
CTGCCTTAGAGCCAAGTATTTCTATTGGAGACAGAACCGAATAGAATGCTACGTTCGTTAAAACGTAAACGGCTGTGACTAGAGAGCATGATATTGCTATAGCTAGCGGTAAGTTTCTAAAAAAAAAGAAAATAAAAGAAAAATTTTGGGACGCCCGTTATATTGGTTATAATTTTTTTAATGTTGGACTAAGAAAGGTGTTTCTGTAGATTTAATAACCAATTTTACTTACCTAACGGGATCCTTCAATTCCTCTATTATAAAATTTAAATAATTCCTGCAAAAAGAACATACTTTACTCCCAACACATGGAAACAATGTTAATTTTGATTGTTAGATATGCAAATTAACGTTCTAACTTTGTATATTTAGAAGCAGGGGTCATTAAATGGAAATTTTCAATGACACTTCCATCCAGGGTGTACCCAGGATCAAAACTAGGAGGGGGGTCAAACTATGGTCGTCAGGATGTAACATTTTATCATGGATAAGGCGAATGAAACCAAAAATTTTAAGAGAAGTATGTATACTTGTAGCATTGCCTTATCAACTAAGCTGTTACAATTATTTGCTTAAAAAAATTATTCTTAGTTACATGTCTTATATTGTTTTCATTTCTCTTGTTCAAAACTCTAGTTTCAATCTGCACTCATTGTAGACAAGCCCTATTAGCCTTGAGCAGACAACGTGTTGCATCGGGACTAGTACTAGAGTGCCTAACGACTTCGACAATTGCGGAACTAGCCAAACGTTACACCCATGCTCAATCCCTTAAGAGATGGGATGGAATCAATGGATGCAGACGCTCATCAAACTCAACCCAGTCAATCTGTCCTCTCTTACTGTACTTCTGAGACAGGCTTTTACCCTTCAAAGGTTAGTTAAAGTTCGTTGAACAGTAGCCGTAGTGGATGGAAAAGCACTAAAAATGAGTAGTGCGTGCTTTGTTGCAGGGAAAAGAATATTAGCTTTCCCCAAAAGTGCAGCCACTTCAAAATCCTTTAATTTGTCTCCTGCTAAATCTTTCTTTTTCTTTCTCGTTTATCTTTTGTTTCTCAAACATCACATCAAGTGATGTTATTTATATTTAATATTCCACTCGTGCATCAGAAAACTCGTGACTAAAGTAACGTTTTTGACACTTGGTATTTAATATACTTACTATGAACATTTTACTAGATTTTCGTAATAACAAACCGGCTTATATTGTATATTTGTGACTTATTTCAATTCAGCAATTTTAAAAGCTGTTCTTTTATGAAATATTCGTAAAGTATCTACCAGTGGCGGCTCCTCGAAGGAGGCTCAGCCTCCTCAACAATTTATCCAGCAAATAGCACCAGAAATATTTTGTTGATTATTCTTCATTTTATTTTCGTTTATCTAAAATTTTTCAATTTCACAATTAATTCCCCGTTTTCACTACTTATTTTAGAATCTGGCAACAGTGCCCTGAGGCTTGATTCCACAAAAATCTCTCTCGAAACACCTGCTGCTCAACACAGTTGCCATTTTTTCTAGCAGTCCAATTGCTAATACCGTAAAAATAGCGGATTTGGCAACACTCTCGGTAGGCTAGCTTCTAGTGGTTGCGATGATATACGAACTAAAACGAACTACGGAATACAGAAAACGAGCGTGGGTTCGTGCGAGCTTTTTTTGTTTTAGATGATTAACGACAATAATTAAGTTTTGTTCTTTCTTGATACTTTTAAATTAATATTTCAACAAACATATGTTATTTTTCAAATTTTAATTTACTGACTGAGTAGAGTATATTTTTATGTCCAGCCTTCTCTCTTAAAAAGTTCACGAGCCGTCACTGATATCTACTATTGTTCCTCTTTGAATTTTCACAAGCTCTATTAAAATCAAATTTGTACGGATGGGTCTGCATTTGTCATGAAACGAGTCTTTATCAATATTTTATATTAAGGTTTATGCTTTTCATCACGCCATTTCCACAGCTATGTAATAATAGACGTATTGACCTTAAAATTCGGCCTATTTATTCCAATTTCTTCCTCCTTATTTCCTTTACTGGTATGTTCTAGATTTTTTCGCAAGGTTTAATTTCATTGAGATGAGTTAGGTATTTGTTTAACTAAGCAGGAAAATACTAGCCAAGGCATTAAATCTGACGTTTGAAACATATAATTTTTTCTACGATTGTTTGTACAGGGATTTTAGAAAAATCAAATTAAAATGAAAACTTTTTTATAACGGATATAACTTTTTTCCAATCATATGTGATGGTATTAATTATTAAATGGTATTTGTAATCATTATTGTCGATTAAACCTTAAATTGTTTACATAATAATATCAACCGAAAGTTAATAAATATAATGTTAAATATGGACAATAATAGTGTGCATAGTGATGTATGTGTGACGTGGAAGTGATTCTTTGATTCCTTTGGCCTGCTTAAATCACATTATCGGATATGTATTGTTAATATTTTTTTTTTAATAATTTTTTTAATTGAATTGAATATCATTTTTTTTCTTAGGCAGTAAAGGTGTTACTTCTATTATCGATAATGTCACTGAAACTGACGTTAAATGTCAATCGGAAAAAAACACAAATTTATTTTGTTTTATATACGAGTGTAACTTGGTGTCTTCTAGAAGTGGATAATCATTTTTTCAAACCAATTTATTTCAAAAATACAATAATAAATGTAATAATAATAGCAAGTTTTACTTACCAACCATTGTATGCGAATAGTCCTGAATAAAAGGATAAAGCTAGTGACGTAATCTCATGATTGGTGTTCATAAAAGTAAAGTGCTCTGTATGTCCTGGAAAAAAGGATAAAGATAATATTACTTGATTGTTTGCAAATAGTTTTAACGAGTTTGGTTTTCGTTAAGAAACAAAAGTGTTTTCAGAATATCGTATCCTTATTATCTTTTTTGTCGTTTGAAAAGGACGAATATAGACACGCAGAACAACGCTTTTTATATGGGACTTTCATTATAACACCCAAAAGCGTGCGGACATGAAAAATGCTTTTTAAATGAGGTTTTCATTTTAACACTTTTTTTTTAGCTACGTAATGATCGAGTTGCCTTGAATTTAGTCGTTTGTTGTATAAACTTTTGTGCTGAGCTCGAGAAGAATGCATTTCTTCGGATTGCACACCCCACCTAAGATTAGAATTCGTTGTGTATATATCTGTTTATAGAAAATTTATTTTTATGTTTTGTAACCCATTCAGAGCACATTTTTTTATTTTTTCTTCATACATGTTTGTCGTAGATAAACTTTTGTATGTCACTTGTGCGTGAAGTACTTTTGTGCACTCGTTGCGAAAAAGGCACTCGCTACGTTCGTGCCTTGCATTTTCGCAACTCGTGAGCAAAAGTATAACTTCACGCACTTGTATCATAAATAACTATTATAACGATGGGGAGTTATTGCCTACTCAAAACTTTGTGCTTTTACCTTTTGCAAGTTCGTATAATCCAGCTCCTATAATGATGAATAAAGCCAATAATTTGGCGTAGGTAAAAACATCTTGAACTCTTGTAGCCCATTTGACATCATAACAATTTACAAATGTTAACACACCTGAAATTAAAAAAAATGATTGTGAAATTTGAGTTGCTCGCTAGCTAGCGGTCTTTGAATATTCAGTTTTTACCCTGCTGTGATAAATTGTTTACTGGAAACTCTTAAGGAACTTATACTTTGCCCCTTTCACGGGACGCAAAATTGGAGGCTTCGCTACGCCTAGCCTCCAAACATTGCTGTCGACCGGTAAACAACCCTTACCGTTTTTAATACTTAATATACTATAAATAATACAAAAACATGCCAAGATACACGGAAAAACATCAGCATTTTGAAAGTTCCCAAGTGTTTTCAGTTAGAAAGAGAAGCTGATAATTAGAGGAAAGTCACCAAATATGGAATACCATTTTGTTTTTGGGATATAAAAAAAACTTCATATAAATTAAATCAGTTTAATGTTTTTACTAATCAGTCATACATTTATATGCAGTAATTTAATCAAATATATTACTTATCAAATTAAAATCTAACACAAAAAACAAAATCACAAATAAGTAACCAAATATGGAATAGGTATCCATATATGGAATAAAAGCATAAATCAACATAAAAATAACAAAAATGGACATTAATATCTTTGAGATCAATTAAATAAATATAATATATTGTGATAAATGAAAGAAGTTACATAATTACTTGCAAAAGTCACAGATCCAAGTATCAAACTCTGGACCAGCACAATCATAATGTGTCCAGAGCCCACACATCAAGCATTTAATTTAATATTCCATAATTAGACACCGACGACTGATTTTATACTAGTTCAAACCTTTCTAAATATTTTAATGACAAAAGATCACAAAATGGTGAAATAAACATAATACCGATATACTAAATAGTATAACACTTACGTAAACAAACATAACAGCTGGTAATACTCGTTTATTACTTACCTTTAAAATTTTCTGCACGACAACAAAACAAAACACGCCTGCCATACGTGAAGAATTCGCGCCACTGACTCGATGGTGTGGGTGCGATAGTTAGTAGACCGAATGAAACAGAAGATGGTCGAGTATTGCGTTTCATACTTATAGTCTTAGAGAAATGAAGGCATTCCATATTAGGATACTATACCATATTTGGTGACTTTCCTCTATTAATTTCACAGCCTTTTCGAATTTGGATGAATACGTTAGGTTATATGTCAAAATAGCAAATAGAATAAACGACATACCCAAAACCCGGATATACGTCATAAACGATGACGCACACAAAGAAGGCTACTGTATTTACTATATGAACTACATAATCTTTAAGGAATCTGAATGTGCCCAAGGTAGTGCTTGTGTGAATGTGATATTTTGTGTTTTCCATTAATTGGCTTCCAATTAGAATTTATTACTTTTTATTTCTTTGAATTATACTTTGTACAATCTTCCAAATTAACAGTATTTCTACTGGAATGCTCTCTCTCTCTCTCTCTCATTAAAGTAATCCAAAAAGTCCAATTAGTTATATTCCACTTACAATAATTAAAGCTTTTGAGCAAAAGAGATAAATTGTGGAAGCTGAAGATTTAAGCTTATTAATCAAGTCCGCTTGGTAAGTTCCAGCAGTTGATACACGCTTGATTGCTTTTTTAAAAATAATAAGCTTAAGGTGTAGCAAAAGCCTGGAAGGCGCAATCTAGTACAAGTATATTTCCGTTTCAAGATAATATGAAGATTTAAATAATGAAATAATTTATTAAAATCAGAAAAATTATTGCTTTTATAGTTATTTATGTACTAAGGCAGTAAAGTGATTCTTTATCGAACGAGTCTGAAATTATGAGACGAGCGAAGCGAGGCGAATAACAGGCGAGTCCTTTTAAAAAAACTTTACCTACGTGGTGCATACAAAATTTTATCGCCAACTGCTCAAAATTCAGAATATAAAAAACTGAAGTATATTTAATTGCATTTTATTATGACAAAGTAAACAGGTGAATATTTTATAGCTGAGTACACATGACTAGAAAGTCAAGAAAACATATTTGTATTCTGTGTAAATATTAATTTATTAAATCGCAGAGCGCTTTCGGCTATTAAGCCATCTTCAGTGCTTACCTGCAAGTAAGTAAAAAAGTTGGAAAATATAAAAGAAGTAGATAAAGAATTACTTACTCGTCAGGTAATTTGTACAAGAAACTTTGACAACACATTAACGTCATAATTAAAATAACATTGAAATTAAAATTAAAATGATCCCCTGTTTAGGGTTTGTTGAATCTAGATATTAAACATTATGAAATTTTGTTAAAATTATTTTAGACAACACGTGTTCGTCTAAAGGCCCATCCCCAATCAATTTAGTGGCGAAGTTGTACTTCGGCACGCGTGCTGGGACAATGACGTTTAAACGTAAGCATCCTCAATTCAATTTCGTGCTGACATGCGCGCCGACTTGGAAGTGCAAGCTTGCGAGCTGCAAGCTTTTTCGGTGCGTGCCGAATTGTGTCATGCGCATTCAATCATGGGGAAAATAATTTAGGTACCCTAACCCTATTTTATTCTATTATCTTCGTAAACAAACATACAATATTTTCTAATATCGTAATTATATTAATTTGTTGTCTTTGATAAGTAGTAACTGCTTTTATTTACGAGTATAATCACAGGTTGAACTTTTTAATTACCTCGTTACCTTAAAATAACAGTGAAAATGCGCATGTGCGATAACATTCAGGCAGACTGAATTGACAGGATTGAGGATGGGTATCCGTTTCGCAGCACGCGTGCTGAAGTGCCACTTCGCTAGCAGATTGATTGAGGATGTAGCTTAACGGATGTAGAAGTGACACTCCTTCAATTTTAAAAATTAGCACATGACAAATGACAGTGAACATAGAACTCAATCATTCTAACAGGAGTTTAAAATTGACATTGTAGAAATCTTCTTGAAATGTCCCAAAACAGATATGTAAACTTCCCAAATGAAAATATAAAAAATAATTTGATATTAAGGTCTAATGAGAACCTATCAACAGTAAACAGCACATACAGGTGCTCCTTTGTGACCCGTAAGAAGCCCCGTTATGGTGAGTAGTTTGTTCCTGCTTATTGAGAGCAGTTCTTTCGCTTCTTTTTCTGATGGTTATTTTATGAATTTCTTCCCATGTGTTTGCCTGGGCGTATTCTTCCAGTGTTTATTGTGTTGTTCTTTTACCCACCCGTTTAACCATGACCTAGTGGAGCATCTGGGAATACCCACAGCTGGTTGACCATTCTGCTCTTGATAATCCCTTAGTGCGAGACTTTTCAGCAACTGTATATGTGCTAAATTCTTAATTAATCGTTCAATTCTTTTTTCTTCTCAATGTTTTTTTTTATGAATAATGATCCATTTTTATTTTTTTAACAATGTACTTACAAATACAACAAACTGCTAGTAACCTCGCAGCACTATCAGGCGGTTCACATTCAGGAAAGAACGGCTTCATAACATATTGACTGAATGTTAAAGCTACAATAGCTTGTGAACAAGGCCTAACTATCATACATTCTATCCATAACCTGATGAAGGCGCAGAACGGTCCGAAAGTATCCATTATATAAGCGTAATCTGCGCCACTTTTTCTTATCATTGTCCCCAATTCTGCGTAACAATAAGCTCCCACCTGCAAATGAAAAAAAATATTAAACATGAAAATATACTAAATTTACACACAGCACGCCACTGATACTGGTGGTAAATCGAATAAGAGACTTTTTTCCTAATATTATCCTGCCTTTATTTACACGTTGTTGCTTTTTTCAAAACACATTGATAAGCTATGTCGTTCCCCATATTCTTTAAATATTATCATGTCTTTCTTCTACAAGTAGTTACTATTTTTAAAAGACATAGGTAAGCTAAGTCGTTTCTCATCTATTGTGTTAATAGAATCCTGCCTCTCATTTACAAGTTGGTACTTGTTTCACAAGACATAGGTATACTATGTCGTTTCTCATATTTTGTGAATATTATCCTAGCTTCCTTTTACAAATTGGTATATTTTAGCTGGTATGTCTGGGTTATTGAAATTACATTTAGGGCTCACTAAAAAGTTGGAGGGCTTCGCAACAAAGTGCGTTTATCTGGTAGAAGCTTCAAATAAATTAAATTTTATCGAATGATCTGTTAGAATTGGAACATACCGAAAAGAAAATACTCTGTATGTTCTTTATAATTCCAATACCTCTTCGTTTAAATCCGCTTTTAGTATTGATTTTGTAAATAAATTGTGAAGTAAAACTGTTACGCAGATATGTGAACTTGAGTTTTTTAAAGTTTTAAAAAGGGGGTCTGGTAGGATATGAATGCAAATCCTTCCGGTTTAATTGTAAGGGTAAGATTTTTGTTTGGCCGAGAGAAAAGTAAATGGAATTGCAAAATGTTTAGGCCAGTTTATAATAGCATATAGCACAATAGCATGAATTTACGACATTATTTGCAAATCTTAAAGTGTATAAAAAACTCTATATACAACAGTTGAAAGGTGGATTCAGCAAAAATTAAAACTTAGATTAATTTAAAACTAAAACTGAGAAAATAAAACCATGTAGTGTAATGTATATGTTCATGGAAGAAGCTAAGAAATCAAAATTTAAATTAAAACTAAGAACGATGGCCAAAAATTAATTTCTTCCATGAATTCGGCACAATGCATGCGTCAAGCCCTGACCACAGATCACCTTCTGGCGATTTGTGTTAAGTTATTATTTACATGAGGTTGTATTACATGTTTGAAAATATTTTTATAGTTTGCAACAATATTTTTCGCAAACAAGCTGGTTCACGTTTAATATTATCTTCAGCTATCTGACAGCGGTTTTGACAAATGATTGAAAAGACTGCGCATGGCCGGTTGGTTTTTGGTTTATTAATTTATGTTCCATGAACAGGTGACTATTCTTAGTTTAAATTTTTATTCTTAAATTAGATTTAGCTTAGTTGATGCTCAATGAATCCATCTTAACACTGTTTTGTTTATTATAGTTATGAAAAGACAATGACGTTATTTTTAATTACTTCCCTGCTGATCAGAATTTTGTTTTGCAGCGTCATCGTCTTTTTGTCGTAAATAAACCTTATAGCTAACCAAATAGATAAATAGAAGCGTGAAAAATGGAAATAAACAATGCAAACAATGCAAGACGTTGTCAGATGAACTGGTAAAAGTCCCCAGTTTGTTTTGACGTTTGTTGACATTCGATCATCGTCTAATTCACAAGTTTTTTTGGTGCTTTTAAATTCATTGTTTCTTCAAGATTAAAAATTATTTTTATAACTAATTGTTCAGGCAAATCTGCAGTGTGTAGTTAATAAAATGCCGAAGCAGCTGAACAGTAAATGTCAAGAGATGGTAACATCTTTAATTGTAAAGCTATTTTGAACGATAATGCCGAAATGGGGGCCCGCTTCTCCCGCTTACTTCTGTAAGAGACGTAAGTAATAGTATTCGCTATTTGTATTCATTAATATTAAAAACTGCTAATCTAACATCAGATTGAGTTTTCTAATTTTCGTTAAGTGAAGAAAAAAAACTACAGCTTGGCAACATCACAAAATTTTGTTTTGCAACGTCGTCGTCTTTTTATCGCAAATAAACTTTAGTAATAATTTTCTATATTTAAAGTATGTAAAACCATAATATTATTAAATCGTTTTATTAATTCACGTTCTTCTATGAAATAATGACTTCCTTTTAAAACGAGAGACTAGACTACTCGTAACGATAATTTCTTAAATCACCGACCTTCAACTAACAAAAATTAGTTTTAAATTGCATTCAAAACTCCATTAATGAATTGCACTATTTGCAAGAAATTCTCACGAGATTATTTTCTTTTACAATAAATATCTACATACAGCGGAAAAAATACCATGATACCATAGCGAGTACAATTTAAAGAATTGCAATTTTTTTGATTTTAGATCATGTTCAGGGATAAATTGTGGTATATTATTCAGTAAGTAATATCGAATTAAAAAATAAATAGATGAAGGTATTAATTTGTAAGTAAATTGAGACTTTCAGAGAATCGGTGGAGTGTTTTCATTTCAGTTAAATTTTTATTCTACATAACCCTAGATGAATGATCTCATGCTTCAAACAATAGGGCATGTCCACTTGACGTCACAAACTATTTTGACAACACAGCCCTGTGGTAAAATAATAAACAAAGCGTTCAGAACACGTGGTACTTAATAGTGAGGTTATGCTGATTCATAATGATAGATCGTGTTTGAATTTAGTAGGTTTTGCTTCAGTGTACTTTTAAAGTTATTTTAATTGTTGAGCTTGCATATTTAATAATATATAAAATAGGTTAATTGTTGTTTGTTGTTTGATAATTTTCATCGTGTCTATTATTTATTGTTTTACCACAGGGGTATTGTCAACTGTCGTGGACATGCCCTATACATGATTTGAAAATGTTAGGTTAGGTTTAATGCTGATTTACACAAGTTTTCACCAAGCGACTAAGTATAAAAATAACTCGCAAATTAATCATTCGTCATTAGTATAGTAGAGTGTGTTTGAGTTATGTTGTCAGAAACAGTTTTCTTGAATTAAACTTGCCCTTTTTCATTCAATTTGCAGATTTTCCTTATGTACTAAGCTGATCTCAAAAATATATCACAAGTTGATTCAAATTGAACATTGTTTTTATCAATATTCTGTTCGCCCGAGTAAAAAGAAAATAGTATATTATTAAACGAGCAATTTATGATAGCCATAATTCACAATGGGTGACGTCGCGCCGCAGGCGAGGGGCGCAAGTCACCCAAGTGAATTATGGCCATAAATTGCGAGTAGAATACTATACTTTGTCCACGACACTTAATTTATTTATTAATAAATAAAAGTCAGTAGCGATTTGGCATATTACTAACCTCAAAATGTTGTGGCAGCTACTTCAAATAATTTGACATATATAGAGATGGGCGATACTGTAGAAAGTATCAATACAACGTACCGTTATAAATATATTGTTTTGAAATACTTAATATTAGAAAATATCGTTATGAAAAGTATCAATACTAAAAATTACAATATTTTATAGATACGATATATGTCAGAAACAAATTTCCTGGACAAAATACACAGATTTAATAGTTTATTTCATATTGTACCCCCATCTCTAGTCGGGAATTATGAACCATAATTCACGACAGTTGATATATGGGTACCATATACCTTTAGTTAGGAGGTAAAATATTGACTTATTATTAGGTGGTCGTGGATAAAGTATATAAAGGTCATTTTAGATTAGACAATTTTTCGTGCAATATTTAGTCCAAGTTTTGGAACAATATTTGGAATAGATTTCTTGTGTGAAATATTGGCCAACTGTTTCAAGCTATTTTAGACTTTTCCAATTTATTGAACAGTATTTAGTTCAATATTTTGCGCAGTGATTTGATTTGATGATAAAATAAATACCAGCTAAATTTAAGACAAACGCACCACGAGAAGCATTCATTCCGTCGTCTGACTGACAAGTACACTGTCAGTCGTTATGCACTCGTTATGTCATCAGTCATTGTTGGTTGGGTTGAGCGCGTATTTTAAACCAATGGCATTTTCTCGTGTCCTTATATACGGCAAGGGTCTGGTAAAACCACTAATAAAAGGCACTAACTATCACAAGAGGAGACCTTCAAACTTAGCCATCTATACAGACTCCTTAGTATCGGTTCAGACAGTCAAAAACATCTACACTAAAAATCCAGAAGCATAAGTTCAAAATTACATTCTATGCAATCCATTCTTCTATGATGCCAAAGATGAATAGAAAAGACAGAATCATCAAAGATCTTTCTTGACAGGGGTGTAGTTGATTAGTCACCTCACTATAAGTATGAACAGACAATGTGCCAATGTTCTTGTTGCTGTATCTCATCTGACAATAACAACATTTTCTTGTTTAACGAATTTATTTTTCAAATTTATTGAAAGTAGATAATGTTTTTTGCATTTTCGAAAAAATTTCTGACCTTACAAAATGATCTTTTGATTATTTTGCATCTTTCCAGTTATAAGTATTTGAAATAATTGAATATTAGTCAAATATTTATATTTTATAGTAAGTGAATTACAAAATATTTCAAAAGCAAGTTTTTGTTGTTATTTTTGCTAATATTAACCACCAACAATTTTTAATGAGGAAATTTATGAACTTTGACATTTGGAGATAGAAATGAGCTGCTCATTCACTTGATGCCTGGTTTTCAATAAATCATTTCACACTATTCAAAACAGATTAAATTCAGGTCTAATTTTAAATTTATTAAAGAAAATTTTAAAAGTATTCAAAATACAAAAAATATGTTCCAAGATCTTCTCAGCATCGCTAAGATAGATATATTTCTCAAACTCACCATGGAAAACACCCCTGAAGCAGTCCAAACTATCAATGAAACATTAACACTTCCCGTATTTTTTAACACTCCCGAAGGACTCACAAAAATCCCCGAACCAATGATACTACCCACAATAACAGTTATTCCATTGATAAGAGTCATTTTTGGCTTGAGGGTGATTTCCTCATCGCCCTTCTTAGGTTCTTCTTCGTCCATGGCTGAAAATGTTCTGTAGTGCGAAAATTGAGAGCACGTTGATATCAAACGAAGCCTTGAAGATCACGATAGGCCGCTCGAACGGTGTCCAGTACAAGAATTTGACCTTTACGACAAGTAGAGATAAGGTAAATGAGTAACGCGAGGGTGGAATGTTTCCAAAGGCACCGCTAGAGTATATAAGGGTATAAACAGAGCGGTAGGGTCAAGGTATTAAAGGGTTTTATTTTTAACTCAATACAATAAGTGGGAAAGTTTGTTTTTTTCAATTAATAGAATTGAACGGTCTTTTATTAGGGATAAGGGAAAGAAAATTCGTATGGAGGAAGCGGTGAAGTATCTGGGGGTGTGGTTGGATAGCCAATTATCCTTCAAAACCCATATGTTGAAGGCTGCACAGAAGGCAAAAGTAAGGGCAGCGTGGCTGGGAAAATTGATGGGTAATGTGAATGGACCGGGAGAATGAAAGAGGAGGATAATTGGTAGGACGGTAGAGCAGAGTATGCTGTATGGCGCGGAAGTGTGGGGTGAGAATGCAGGGGTGAAAGCGAGGGTTAGACTACTCCTACGGGTGCAGAGAGGAATACTTCTGAGGGTGGTGCAGGAGTACAGGACAGTGGGTGGACTGGCAGCAGCAGTGCTGTCACGGTCCTATCCATTGGACTTGAGCCAGACAGAAACGCTGGAGGGGTGCGAGCAGAGAGGTAGTACAGGAATGGATGGATGAGGAAATGGAGAGAAGGTGGGATGAGTATGAGGGCGCGCTAAAAGGAGCGATTGGGAGCAGGAGAAATTGGGTGGACCGGAAATTTGGAGAGGTGAACTACTTCTTGACGCAGGTGCTCACAGGGCATGGGTCGAGAGTAGGGTACCTCCACAAGATTGGGAAAAGAGAAACTGGAGTGTGCGAGAGATGTGAAGTGGAGGATGATGTGGGACATGTGTTTAGATGTTGGAAGAATGAGGAAGTTTTGAAGAAGTTAGAAAATAAACTGGGAGAGGCGGTGTATTGAGAAAATATGGTGGAGATTATGTTGAGGGGCGAGGAGGAATGGATAGAGATAAGTGGCGTAGTAGAGAGCATGATTAGGGGAAGAGAAGGACTCGCTATGGCATGAGAGAGGTAGGAGTGATAAAAGGAAGATGATGGAGAGTGTGTGAGGGACCGCCGCCCGTCTTGACGTATGCTAGGGTAGTGATTCCAAGGCGGGAGTAACGGCGAGTTTGAGGTTGTTTTGGTTGGTAGGCATCTCCGTGGGGATGAGTCAGACACTGTCTGGGTACTGTTTGAGGACCCAGTCGAACATGAGTTTCCCATCTCGGCCCGAAAAAAAAAATCCCAACTTTGTTCATCTTCTGGTTCTGGTTTCCTTGGATGTTGATCGGAATGTTCGTTTGCTCAAGAAAACCATCATGCCCTAATATAACCATACATGGAAAACAATGGAAAAACTTCTAAGACAAAAAAATATGGAGAAGAGAAGAGCTGATGTGGAATTAGGAATCATTCAAAGTACAACCAGGATAATTGAAATAGAGTAAAATTTCAAAATTTTCTTTAAGAGGATACGCCGCTGCAGAGCTAACGCCGTCGCGCACAACCATCGCTCTTACATTGGAGAAATGTGGATCAATAAAGGATATCCTTCGGTATTTTGGACCTAAAGGTAGAAACTACAAATTTTTGGCGGTTAAAGTCACGTGGTAGACAAAAAATAAGTTCAATAGAATGGCGGTTGAAGTTTCTTTGAAGTCATCAACACGTTTTGGGATATTTATGCTCTGTGGGGGTATTTAGTGGCAGTATGACATATTGTTGGCTGAAATTTGTATTTGGTATATCAGTGGGTATCAATGACCTTCCACTCTCTTTAAGAAAGAGAAAAATATGATTTAGTCATACCATAATATAAAGTAAAATGAAAATAGTAGTTTGTACAACTAGTGCACAAAGCGTCACTTTTCACACGAGCGCAGAAGTTTGTGGCACGAGCCGTAGAGCGAGTGTTGCAAATCTAGCGAGTGCGTACAAGTAGTAAACAATATTTTTTCTACAACCACATTTACTTATGAAACTTTGAATAGAAAATGAAATGAAAATGAAACTTTGAACAGAAAGAACTTACAATATAAAAATAAATAGAAAAATCATTTGAATGTATAATCAATTGTAAAATTTGAACAATTTTGCATTATTATTATTTTGATATTGGTTCATAATTCCTAAAATAATGCTTAATGTTTTTATAATTAATAAATTAAAATAAATGATGAACTAAATAGTTTACTCACTTTGGGTTTAAATTTAAAATTTGTACACCAATAAGAAATTCACTATTAGGTTGAATTGTCAAAAAAGTTGACAGACCATAGCTTTGTTTGACATTTCGGTGCGGAAAGTGCCATAGCGTTTACTTCTCGCATTACTTTTCCAACGGTTATCAAAAGAATTGATAAAAGGCCTGCTTTGCGTATAAAAATTTGTGTAGAAAAGCGAGTTTTGCATATATAGTGGTTGTAGGAAAATGATATACAGTGTGGAACAACAAAATGGAATAAAGTCTATAACGAAAGAATGATACCTATAGGGCGTCATGTGAAAGTGGTCAATACCAACTTTCTTATTTTAAATGCAGCTCCCTGTGTATTCAGACTTATTACAAAAATTGACATTGAAAAAACAATTAACAGTTTGAATTGACTCGAGCCGGCCCTGGTCTCTTCCTATGAGTAGCAAATGTACTCCATAGACAAATATATCAAAGGAAAACTAATTAAAAATTATGTCACCAATTCAAAATTCATCGACTGGAAGGTTTTAATGGCAATAAGAAAAGGCTTAACGCATTTGACCTCTTTTTACTGATCAGCGTGACAATAAAAATTTCCAAGGAAGTCCTAATTTAACTGCTTCGCACTCCCACATTGAAAAAGACATAATTGAGGTATATTTTTTTCATATTTAGCTCATTGTTGTGCAATTTTTCGTACAATGTACCTACGATGTCTTCCATTCAAATGAAATTGAAGTAGTTGTTTATAAAGCCCGCTTGAGATTTGAAACGTTTATGTGGGTTTATTTTAAAGAAAAACAGGACCGGATTAGATATTAGTCCGAGAAAATTTTACCGAAAACGAAACGAATTTTGAAAGTTGTTTGAATTTTAAAAGGCTTCCATTTTGTAATTAATTGTGCATTTCAACCTTGACAATTCTATTCCAATTAAAAATATACTGAACACTATTTCTTGGTGAATATTAAGATATACCTAATTAATAAAAAAGCGAGGGAAAGTTGAATACATCAACACAATCCATTCCTTTGATGTCTAATTCAAATTATTAACAGCTGTAGTCTGGTTTTGTTGTTTTGTAAATACAGTTTCACTCCCATACTTCTGGTTAAATACTTACTCTTTTTATCCTACAGTATGAGAAAGTTCAATTTTACCAGCTTTAAAGAGGCGAGAAAAGTACCATTTTCTCGGCTAGCCAAGAAAATAAAAATTTTACGTTTCCACTCTAGCTGGCGCCCCAATTGAGCGATTGAATCAAAATTGTTGATTTGATTGATATCCCAATCCCACTTATAATAGCATATAAGTGACTGCAATCACATCATTCAGAAGAAACAAAAACTTATCACTTAAGATAAACAACATTAAACGTCAGTATAAAAATAAATTGTTAGTAGCTGTCAATGTCTGCAAGTTCAATGAGCTGTCGTATTTTGATGTTTGTTTGAAGTTATATGGAGCCTGAATCAGATTTTCATGTAATGTGTAAGGTAAATACAATTTTTATATGGAAAATTACCAACAATTATTGTGTAGGATAAAAACAGTACTGAATTTCATATTATAAAATACAATTTTTGTTAAAAGAATATTACCAACAATTATAGTGTAGGATGAAAAATTATGTGTAAACCATGGCAATAAAGTGCTTTCCCAGGCCTCAAGAAGTCCTTATCTTCTTTCGGCCTGAAAATGCCACTTTACAACCTAGGTATACAATATACTATTATTCAATTGTCAAAGGAAAGAAAGTAAAGCCGATAGTCTGGCGTTCCTTCCTTGTGTTCGTCTGAGGTAAGAATGGCTCTTGGCGTCTGTGGCATTTTCTATATATTACGGTTAGATTTGTAATTTTGTGCATGGAATAGAATTTTAGCTCCCAGAATGTTTCGGCTGGGATATCACTGAAAAGCAGCTGAAAAACAAGGTCTCAATACTTCTGGTCTAGAGATTTAATCACTTATCAGCTCACCCTAAATACATAACAGCTCCGAACAATCTATTGGTAAACAGTGACATTTTTTCTTGCATGCAAGATTGTACTTTTTTGTATAATTCTTGATCAGCTCTCACTTTGAAGCCCTTGTGCAAATAGGTATAACGCAATAATAACGCCCCAAATTTGTATTACGTTATGTTTATATAGCCATAGACGCATTCTCCCTTTCCCTTCTTGAATAATATCCAATACTTTGTAACGCTCACATCAAGGTATTCAAGAAGTGGAAGGGTGAATACAATTGTCATTTCTATTATTTAATATTATCACTTATTTAAGGGATCCAAAGCCATGCGCCTCCTTAAATAATACTTGGGATAGGTACAACGTAAAGAACATAAACGTAAAGAACGTAAACGTAAAGAACGATAGAAAAACATTTCGTGCTGTTTTAGCGTGCTGGGCCCATAACCCATAGGTCCTTGGATCGAATCACCGCCCTGCCAGGAATTTTTTTATTGTTCTCTTTTCCTTATTTTCAGATATTGCTATATACTGTTACACTTTGATCTGTCTCAGTGGATCGGGAAGCCATGTTGTTCTTACAAATATAATCTGCTAGTCTCCCGGTTTTTTGTTTTAAAAATAAAGATACTAAAAGTGATTTAATAGCGAATACCTATTATTTTTTTTCATATTGACATAATAATCTGCAAGATTCCAAAATAGTCGTGTGCTCTCTTATCAAAGCAAATTTTCAAGAGATGTTCATAGGCCCATTAGCTCAGTTGGTTAGAGCGTCGTGCTAATAACGCGAAGGTCGCGGGTTCGATCCCCCCATGGGCCAAAATTTTTTGAAATTTTAATTTTTAGATATTATTTTTCCCCCTACTTTTTTAAAAATATCCGCTTGGCTACCACAAATCTGAAAGGAAACTCCTACTCCGCTCTAGGAAGAAAATGAAACTTTCACTTTTCTCTCTATTAATAGGTACAAAAAGCTATTTTTTCCGTCTACCGTGTTATTTTGAGGTACACAAAATCATTCATTAACCTTTGCCTTCTGAATGAATTTTTTTCCATTAATAATAACTCATTTTAGTAGGCAACCAATCATACAGAAAATCATTAACACACTAAAATTGCATGTTTGTATGATTAGATCAAATAAACTGTTCAATTGATCTACTGTCCACTAACAAATAACTAAAATTTACTAATAGTGATAGTTAAAAGAATATTTTCTCATAACGTTTTCTTTCTAAGCTATGCAATAAGTAGGTAGTGATCTTGCTGTATAGCAAGTTGCATATCTAATAAAACACGCTCTTTTTCTTTTTCGTAAAATGTACCTACCTTTTCTTCCTTCAAAACGGTGCAATCATATTATACAAGAAATTAAACATCTTGGATTAATAGAATAGCTATTATTATCACTAGGGAGGAAAGTGCCACTTTAGTCCTGTGCAATACATCATTTTTCCTGTTACCCACTTATTAAACATTCTGAATTATCATTTATTTTGTTGTCCTCAGCCTTTGCTCATTTTGTATAATATTGTTTTTCATGCCTCTCTTTATATTTCTGTGGTAATACAGTTAATGAGGCTATGTTGATTGTTGGTTTGTCTCCTAATATTAGGTGAATTATAAATCACGAATCTCTCTCCATTTTTCAAAAAGTCGATAAAGTACAATAAACTTAACAGCTTTGCACTCTAAAATTCACTTGCAATGATTACTGTAAGTGAGCCATGGCATACGAAGTTAGTTTTATTCCTAAAAAAACGTATCTAACAAGGTGAAATTTTTATTTAAATCCCCAATACGTTGAAATAACATGCATAATTAATTTTCACCAAAATAAAGAATAAAGGATGTACAAGAAATTACAGAAACAATTTGAATATAATAGGTGTATGAGCTTCCTCCCTGATACGAAGGAGAAAAGTGTGTACTTTCTATAGGGATAGGAGGAACATTGTTTAAAAAAATATCTTTAATAATTTTGGTTATTTGCATTTCTGATACCCCATCCATCATTCTAAACCTAATTATTTCGCCGCCTATGGAGAATAAATGATGTGAACACTTCGTGTTTAATTTCAGTCGAGATTTAAATCTTATTCTATTACTTTTTTTAAGTGTAGAACATGATGTAGACTTAAAAAAGAGCAAAATTAGGTCACTCATCATAGCGCTTGATCACAGGCAATGAATCATGTGAATGAAAGTGGACAACAAGACTTGTTGCTTTTCATATACTTTTGACGATTTCTGCGACGGTCAAACGAAATTAAAGTTTGTACTGGGTGCATCAAAAAGGGTGATTAAACTGGATCGTAAAATATAATTTCAGCACAAATAATGGAGGATAAAAAATATTAGAATAATAATAAGATATTTATGTTTTCGTTAAAGAGTATCGTATACGACATGCATGCTGAATATTGAATGAATGCAGAGGCGTAAAAATTTTAAGGTGTTCTGCAATTAAAAAAAAAGTTGTGGATTTCTGGAACTATTGTCAATTGCCACACAAGAAAAATAAAAATAAGAGGCATGCACTAAGCACTACTTCGCTAGTTATTTCTTATAAGTCTAATTGAACTATAATGGCCTACTTTTTGCTAATTCTATCTTTTCTTCATATGAAAGTTTAAAAAATCTCTTCACATTAATTAAATTGAAAACCACCTCCATGGTTCACAGTTTATATAATAGTTGTTAAGGGGCATCTACCAAATTCGACCTTGCACAATTATGCTTTGTAT
>CAJUYG010000574.1:21918-33826 GCA_910591675.1 Galerucella calmariensis | reverse complement strand
TTTTGAAATGAACTATGTTGACTTTACTTGTAACATTTTGTGTACTATTATGTCAGATGTTGATCTAAGAAAAATACTGTACATTACCCTTGAGAAAAATATTTTTCACACTCTAAATTAATATACTATTTTAGATGTTGCTTCTTTTACAATTATATGACGATTTTCATATTAAGCGACCGTACTAATGAAAAACAATAACTAATATTCTAATAAAAAGATAATAGCTGGAGACAATTAAGTAAAAGTCATGGAAAGTGCATGCTTAGCTTTTTGATCTTTTTGTAATGAAACTGAAATTGGTCTTGTTACACATATGCTTCTTCTTTTTTATATAATTTCTATTTAATTGGAATACCAATCTCTACCATTTTATCACAATATGTTACGATGAGTTTTTTCAATATTATGATTAAAATGAAGTTTAATAATATTTTTTTCTTTTTGTATATATTATCTTTTTCCTGATGCGATTGGCTGAATGACGTGAGTCTAAGCCAAAAAAAAAGATTAAACCTAAAATACTTTTACCTTTTGCACAATACGTTTGCAGCTTAAAACATTAAAAACATCTTCTGTATGACTCTTGTGGTGTAATCATTATTCTTTTTTTAAATTTTTTGGAAATTTAACCCGAGATATAACCTCAATATTCATTATATTTTTATTTCAAAACCTGGGACTTCATTTATTAAGCAAATATTGGAATATTTATTAGATACGTGAAAACCATTGAGGAATACAAAATAAAATGAAAATGGCCTCAAATGCCAGTGGCGTAAAAAATGGGAGTGGAAAGGTGACATATTCTTCCAAATGTATACCACTGGATCAATAATTGAAACATGTTTTTGCCTTGTTAAATTTAAAAGCAACCTACCAAATATCAAATCAATTTATTCATCCATTATAATGCTATCAAGTTAAAGCATTTAACTTTTCATAACTTCAACACCTCGTACTTCGAAAACTAAGAAGGCTGGACTCCCCAATCTTTATATCATTTTGTCCAATTTTCCGAGAGGTATCTACACGCAAACGTTGAAAGTGTCATTTGAAAACACCCTGTAAAAGTACTTTGAATAATAGTAAAATATAGTTTTTCTACGACCGTGCGTTTTAACCCACTTTCCCGCACGCATTTTAGTTTTGAAAGTGTCACTTTCCTGCACTGGTGCGGGAAAGTAAAATTATGCAAATATTGACCTTTTGACTATATTAGATAGTTTTTTTCTTCGTTAGTTATAACTATTGTTACAACAGGTGAATAAATAGTCCATCAAATAAAATCTACATCTTTTCTAGCTTTTTGTTGCATTTTTAATTTTTTGAAAATATTATTTTATGAAGATATTTTGATATAACCCTGCACATTCTTTAAAGTATTGTCATAAAACAAATATCAAACCACTCGGGTTTGATATAAGAAGAATATATTAAATACAATTCTTTCATCTACAAATGACTTAAAACCGTTGCAACTGGATTCGCGTGCGGGAAAGTATCACTTTCCGCACTTGTTAAGTAAATAACTATTTCCTCTACTTCAATCTACGTCACGGTGATAATAATTATTTCAGCATGATCTTTTCAATTCTCCTTCACTTTCTACGCAAATATCAATCTGTCTATGCCAGTCTTTCCCAACGTGGGCGATAACGCCCCCTTGTGGGTGCTGCAGGCCTAAAGGGGGGCGGTAAGAGACCCAGAAAAAAAAGGGGGCGTTGTGTAGGGCTTTGGGGTCGATTTATAATTTCATCTACCTAGCTAGGAAGACTCTTAGACACCGACTGAGCTCTCGACTCTCGACTACATCTTGTGAACATCAATTAATATTAATTAAAAGATATAGCTCAAACTCGGTTCGATATAATAGACCGCGGGCAATCATGTTTTAACAAGTTTTTGTTAAATAATCCGATTTGTACATTCCTGTATCAATCGGCTGGTTCTATAATACTTGTTTTTGCTTGTCGAGTACGATTGGGCGTCGAATGAGATAAACGAGTTTATGCACGTTTTTCTTATTCCTGTTGGTGCGTGCTGCTCAGTGCTGCCAGACGTGAGGTAAGAAATTATCGAGCAGCGTTGACAAAATTATCGGATTTTTCAGAAAATTATGTTACACACAGAATAATTTAAAACAAGGGCCCTAATAAGAAAATATTATGCACGAATTTTTTAAAATTCATTTTATTAATAATAAAATATTTCTGGTAAAATATAAAAACTTAAAAACATAAATTATGTGATAAAATATATAAAAAAAGTTACAAAAACATACATTCTACTCATTTACTCTTCTAAACATAAACCCAACGTAACATCTCGAAAAAAATCAGACTGGGTGTTGGATCCGTTTTCAAATGTCAACACAGCAATGTCACCTCAGCTGGAAGAAGAACTTATAGAATTGACAACAAACGAAGAAATAAAAATCAAGTTCAAAAATGGATATCAAGAATTTTGGCTACAAAAACCGATCCCGCAATTGTACCCTGGATTGTGGTCAATTGTTCAACGATTTTTGATAGCATTCCCATTGTCATATTTGTGTGAACGTGGATTTAGTGCTGTGGCAACGCTGCTTACTAAAAAGAGAAATCGTTTGCATGCTACCGAACGTGGCGACTTGCGGCTGTTTTTGAGTAAATTGGAACCTGATATCAACAAACTTATTGAACAGCATCAGATTCAACCTTCACATTAGTTTTTATATAAGAATTGATTATGTTTGTTTTATTTTCAATAAAAGATACTCTGTCCGAATACTATAAAGTTGCGTTTCAGTAATCAGTTATAAGTACTTAACGGTTTTTAAGTATGTTTAAAAAGGGGGGCGTTAAAAAATAATTTATTCTTAAAGTGGGCAGTAGACAAAAAAAGGTTGGGAACCTATGGACTCTATGCGATACAATAAGCAGCTTTCAAGTTATTTTCTGACAAATTGTGTAATTTAATTTTATTATTTATTTCTCAGGTATCATTCCAACAATTTAAGTATAAAATTTATTAATTTCAGTTAAAGGACAAAAACATATCTAATTGGATAAGCATGGAAGGAATCCTGGAAGAATTGCTGAAAAATATAGAACCAAAATTTTTGTTTACACTAAATGCCATGCCCAAAATTAGAATTCCGTGCTTAAAGAGGTTACGCACCGTGTTCCTCCATTTAAATTTACATAATTCTTCATCGAAACAAACGACCAGAGTTACAGTTCATCATCCAATTTGCCTGCAAATAAATAATGATTACGAACACACCTGGGCGACGAACAACATTTATATATTTAAACACATCTTTGCGCTACTTCTTAATCTGACTAGTTTCTCAACGACAAGTGGTCCAAATGGGTGCCCCGAGCTTTTTCTTATTTTCTTCAACGACATCTTCAATTCGCCGCCGGCTGGTGAATTTCTCCGGTGCGACTGACTTTTTATAGGCGTGCGTAAGGAACTTAGAAAATAATTTACCAAAAGAAATAAATATGTGGTTTCGGATATTGCGGAGAAATGATAAAATTATGTTAAAACATATTTTAACATTTTTTGCATGAACTTAGATGAAAAAAGGCCTTTCTGTCAGTTTTTTTTTAAATGTGCACTTAACTATATAGCACGTGTTATATCGGGGCTGGTACTAGAGTGTCACCAAGATTTAGCTAACGAATCGGCAGATAACAATATTATCCAGAGGTGGGTTAAAGGGCACGACAGGAGTAAAGGTAATCGTATATTGCCGATTCTTTAGCCAGGGAAGCGGCTGGACTAAAAATTTTAGGAGCCAGTGACACCTACGGCCTGACGACTTCGACAATTGCGGAACTAGCCAAACGTTACACCCATGCTCAATCCCTTAAGAGATGGGATGGAACCAAAGAATGCAGTCTTGCCAGGATCACCTTGGGCGACCCTGAGAAGCTGGCGATGAAAAAATATTTGGCGATGACCAGGAAAAAACCTACGTTTACCAATATGATTTATGACTGGCCATTGTCAACTAAGGAAACACCTCCATACTGCCCAGATAGCACAAACACGTTTCAAAGACATCTTAAAGACGTTTGTTCATGACGTTCATGACGTTTCGAAGATGTCCGTTAATATCCAATAAATGTTTTGAAGACGTCTTTAGGACGTACATTGTTACAAAACAAGGCGTATTTGGGACGTTTCAAACTTGTCATTAGAAGGACGTCTAGAAAACGTCCATTTTACGTACGAGGTTTGGACCAAAGTAAGACATGAACTGGACGTCTTTAAGATGTAGTGTGCTATCTGGGCGTGTGGCTAGTGGACACACCTCTATGCAGGATGTGTCAACAGGAAGATGAAACCTCCTAGACCTCCTAGTGACCTTCCTGGGAAGGTCAGGATGGACGATGACCTAGAAAGACAACTCCTCGGGATGATGTACAATGAGTCACATGTAGCTGTGAGCCTACACTCACCCTCCCTACTTTACAGATATAGGTACAGAACTATTTAGCACCGAATTCCAAGTGAACCAAAATCTATATCAGTTATACGGAAAATTATACTTATACTTTGGGCTAGTATTCAGAAAATTTTGAAAAAATTCTACTTGGCCATTTTAAATAGAATGACCGAAATGTATTTAGTGAGTTGGTACATTTTTTAGTGTTTATCTATTGTGACCTTGAAAATTTTTATTTTGTGAAATCAATAAATGTTATTTGATAGCTTGATTTAAGAGCTTTCCATTGGTGACCATATGTTGGCAATAAATGAACGGGTCTAGCCGCAATGGTTATTAACTTTTCAAAAATAAAACTTGAACTTGCGGAGAGGAGGTTACTGCCATTCTTTAAGACTTTACTGTAATTTATATTAAGACTATATCCAATTTCTGTAGCTTAGCATTAGTTATTTCAGAGATAAGGGGTAAAAGTAAATTCCCATTTAGTGTCTTCAATAATTTTAATATAAAAAAAACTGAGCACTGAGCACTGAGCTCTTGTGTAATTAGTTCCAAAATGGTGTGGGAATGCCTAGATAAACTCAATGAACTAGGCGAGAACAATATAGTCACCTTACTATGGATTCCAGGACACACTGGAATAGAAGGAAAAGAAATAGCAGATGAACTAGCAAAGAGAGGGACTGAAATACCTTTCTGGAGGAATGAACCCTTTTGCGAAATCAGCCCCAATAATGTAATATTTGAAGAAATAGGTGAAGCCGAGAAAAAAAGATCTGACCATTGGAAAGATCTAGTAGGGCTTATAAAATCAAAGACTCTTCTGGGTGACTACAACCTGTTGAGATCAAATAAATGCATAAGTCAAAGTAAAACTGCGCTAAGAGTTTTAACAAGGATCCTAACGGGACATTGTCGCCTGAATGGGCACCTGAAAAAGCTGAAAATAGTGGAGGAAGAAGAATGCAGATTTTGTGGCATGGAAAAAGAAACCTCCATCCACAAACTTTCCAACTGCACAGCACTTCAGAATCCTAGAGCACAGCACCTGGGAGATTACTGGATAGAAGAGGAACATTTACCTAAGTTGAAGCCTGCAGACATCCTAAAATTCCTACGGGAAATAGGACTAAAGGAACTACTAATTTCTGAGACTCTCCTCAGAAACTAAGTAGAAGTACCTAAGGGGGCACAATAGATCTTTTGGGTCTCAGTGAATGCCACCGCAAAATACATACATACATACATCCCTCAACATGCACCCTTTCATTTGACAGGTCAAATACCCCCTCCTCAAAAGATTCTATATTTAAAATTCACTGTATGTTTGGCTCACAGAGATTCGCCAAATTTCAATTTCACTGATCTAGTAAATTCTGATTGTGTTAATATTTGACACACTTTGGGAAGGTTTACATCTCTAGATTTATAATACCTAATCTTGTTTTACATACCTACTGAAATTTTTGTATCACCCATGATTTCCGAAAGTTCAGTGAGGTCAATGGGGTAAGTGACATTCCATGTTCTTAAATTTTTTAAAATATATATTTTTATTTTATTTATTAAATCTGTTAATTCGCTTTAACAATACTAAAACTATGTTACATTTTTAGCACCCAAGCACAAATTCCCCTTTTTGGTGCGTACGCCTATGCATTATCGCATTTTCGCTAGTTACTTTTTTCATTGACATGATTTTACGATAATCTTTCAAACAGGTGAGATGTTATCTCTAATAGATTCAGAGAAACGTTTTCGATGATTTTCCTTATTGTACAAATATGGCGAGAAAAGGAGAAAACTGAATCTCGAAAAAACCAACAACGTATATGACTAATGGTTCTTTATTATTTAACAGACGTTTATTTGATATTAATTGTTAAAATGTAAGTAGGCAAGCTTGTACCTACGTGATGTTTCTAATTGTATGCCAATTTACGTTCGGTGTTTTTTGCGAATAGACTTTATTTTGCTAGGTACGTTCCATTAAAAAAAATGTAGTTTGGTTCCATTATCCGAAGTGTGATTAAAACTTTTTAGCTGCATATCTCGAAAAGGCGATTTTTTTGGATATGAACTATTTATACGCCAAATCATTGAAGCCGTTTTAAAAATATATATCAAAAAGTATAAGAACGATTGGTAATTTGTAGTGTTTTGTATATTGTAGGATCTTATACAAAAATGTTCAATAGGTACTCAACTCATATTTCTGAACTTCAATTTCTCAATTTCAGACGTTTTAGTTTGTAGATATAATGTTAATTACTAATTCCTTGTAGCATAATTTATCAATTTCAAAACAGCTAAATGAATTCAACATATTTACAACATAAATGAGTGTTTTGAGTCTGTAAAGATCAACTGAAAAGCATTTCAGTCACTAAGTAAACAAGTTCGATAAAATTGCAATAGATGGCAATTAGTCTATGGCTATAGTGGGTTGCCTACTTCTCATTTTTTAATTTTCTATATTCGTTTTGTCGACATTTTAAGTTTGTAATGTTTTGTTAAAGAAAAACTGTGTTTTTGAAGTGTATTTTATTTAAGTTGTGAATTCCAGTGAAATAATAAATTAGTATGTGATATGATGACTGAAAGCGAATTTATCAATGTAACATTCCATTCCTGCTGACATCGAATTCAGATTTTTCAATACTGGGATCACAGGAATACCTAGAAGCTAAAAGGTAAATTCAATCAAGTTAGAATAAATTTCATTCTTAGTTCAATGGAAAATTTGTTGAAATTATACCTATCTTTCCTTTTATAATTTGGCTTAGTAGAATACTTCAAGATAGAAATTAAGTAGGTAGGTACTTTATATTGCTCAGCACATAATCTTGTACAAAATATGACAAACTGCACAACTTTTTTCTGAAAGTTGATAGTCTTCTTTGAGATATTGGTTGTTGAAACTACCATCTTCATTGGAGTTCGTGAAATAATAATTAATTCACAATATAAATAAAAATATTTCTTATTGTTTTTCCTTCTACTTGGCGATCATCGGCAGTCTTTAGAGGTCGCTAAATAAAAGATCATATTATTATACTATTACCTTTGACATCTATAGTCTATTGAATAATTTCTGTTGGAATTATAAGATCTTTTCCAACCACTTCAAAAGTTTCAAACACACAGTCTCGGGACAATCTGCATCATTATGTTTATTTTATTATATTATTACAATTAGAAATTTAAAAAGTAAACGACCTCTGTTGTTTTTTCAGATGTTACATAAAGCAAAAATAATAACAAACAATATCATCAACTTTGTATTTAAATTTAAAAAAAAACTATAAACAAGTCATCCACCTGTTGTATAATGTCTCCAAGAATTTAATTATATATATTTTGAAATGTTTTAACCCACAAACCGCACAGTGTGAAGATTTTAATAAAATTGTAAAGGTCTCGTCCGAGGTTAAAGAAATGTGAAAACAGCAGACGACAGATGATCGTCGTCAGAGAACCCAGGCGTCGTTAAATAAAACCCTCATAATCATTATTTTAAACATTAATTTAAATTCAAATTGTTTGCTTTGTTGCGGTAACATGACAGTGTTCTACAGTGCTATTCCCCTCCCCCCCTCTACACTTACATTAATAAAATCTGGAGGGTGAAAATAAAGTGTTGTAAACTTCTCTACGAATGGTAACAGGTGACGTAATAGTACTAGATGACGTCACAGTGCCACTCTGGCCAATAATTTTAAATATGACCTTATGGCAAGTGATATCTCGTTTGAAAGGCATTGACATTGGCTACATAGCCATATTAATTTTGTTTGAGTTTAAACTAATTTTGACGGATAAATTAAATAAATACCAAAATTATTGAAATTCTTTTTTTAAATGTATTTAATCAAATATCAACAATGGAGTCTTATAGCAAGTGTTCGAAATGTGCTCCGTCTGACAATGGTCTCTGGTCTGACAATGGTCTCCGACTTATAATAGAAATTATGAATTATTAATAATTTTATAGCGCCAAAAACTTGTTCCCCCAAAACAAAATGATACGTTCAATTGAACCCTGACCTTTCCCTACAATTACCTACACCGAAATCTGTGTCAGTGTGTCGGGTGTGGTACCAACACACCATAAAACCCTTTAGATATTCTACATCCTCTTCGTCTTTTGGAGAAATGTAAAAAAAAAGAAAAAGTTAAATTCCCACCTTTACGTTCAGTACCATTCTTGTTGATTCCGTGGTAAATACTTTATATGTGAAAAAAGAAAGAACGATCGCAAATGCTCGATCGAGTCGAAAGTCTTATGCTTGGCCATTTCTCAAATGAACAGAGACGTATGCAGTGGATTTAACAAAATATTTTATGGTAAATGAAATTTGTTGTAGACTTTTGGTGGATGTCCGAGTTAAAAAAAAAGTAATTGCGTTCACCAGAAGAAGGAAAAGGGAAGGACTTAGCCCTCTGACGCTTCAAGGTGAACCAATATGATTGTCGGAGGAAGTAAAATATCTTGGGGTTATCCTATACCCAGGCTTAACTTGGAACCGACACCTCCAGCACGTGATCAAGAAAGCAGAGGTGACCTTTATGGTTGCCAGACGCACTTACGGCACTAAATGGGGACTTAGACCCAGCATGGTACACTAGCTGTACAAAATGGTTGTCATTCCCAGGATCACATATGCATCTCTGGTATGGTGGCCTAAGATCAGACAATCCTCTGCTATGCTAAAACTAAGCAAGGTCCAAAGACATGCATGAATTGGCATTACAGGAGCAATGAGGACTACTCCTACAGCGGCGCTGGAGTCAATGCTAGACCTTCCTCCGCTACATTGTGTCATAATGTGCGAAGCAATGGCAGCACTAATCCGACTGGAAAAAGCATCAGTCCATGTCGTGGCACATGGGAGAGGACACACAGAGATAAGGCATGTGGATGATGACATTTTCAAAATGCCAACAGATCACATGACCACCAGATATATATTTCGCAAGAACTTCGAGATTGTCATCAAAGATCGAAAGGAACTTGAGGAAGAGAACGCACCACCACTTAGTAGAGCGAATGAACTGATCTGGTATACAGATGGATCAAAAAATGAACTCGGCACCGGAGAGGGCATATACAGCAAGAGGAGCAAATATGAAGGAATCGTCTCGCTAGGAAAATACGCCTCTGTATTTCAAGCAGAGGTCCATGCAATACTTGCATGTGCAAGGGCTAATAATATGAGAGCCTACAACAACAACAAACTACGCACCATAACGGGGCTACTTACGGGACACTTTCCCACAAAGGAGCACCTAAACAAAATAGGGCTGTATAACTGAGACCTTACATGCAGAAGATGCAAAAAGGATACCGAAACAGCTCTGCATATACTATGCAACTGTGAGTCGCTGGACCACAGAAGGCAGAAACTGTATGGCAGAACCCAAATGACTCCAGAAGACTTCTACAACCAACCAGCAAAGAACCTGTATGAGCTAATACAGGGAACGGATTGGCTGAATAGGTTGTAGTCAGAACACTAGGAGTATCCACAATAAGCCCAGGAGGCTGAGGTGGTACCGGCGAAGGGACGGCTCCTTAGAAAAAAAAGAAAAAAATTTTTATCCCGTTTAAACCGAACGCCCTTTTAACAAATACGTAACATCAAATTCAATATAGAATCATGTTTGGAGAGTAGACGAAAATAATATTAAAACCCTTCTGAGCTTAGCTCCGCAACATAACTTAAAGGGGATATACAATTAGATAGCTGCAGTAATAGAATTGCGGCAACTATACCTGAAAAGTAATTGAAAATGATTTTATAGAACATTTTGATATCTTTATTTAAAACTTTTCCCCCAAGCTTTCGAAGTGATTGGTTCCTGTCCCAGTCACTTCAATTGCTTTTGAGCCGTATGAATACAATTGAATGTAATTGTTTGTAATGCTGTTGAGATCCCATTCCTATTGCTTAATCCCGTACAGAATTTCTTTGAAAAGTTATACTTTTTCATCATACCATATCGCGGCATGTTCCACAATTTCTGTGTCCACTGTGTCGTTAAAATGATTTACAAATTCTTGCCAGTGGCGACGTGACTTGTGCGAGTTTACGACTATAGAGCAGTATTTTATTTCAGCTTGTTGTGTTTTTATTTTAATTATTCACTGAAAGACCAGTAAGTTTTATGGAAAAGAGTTATTAGTATGGAATTTTGGAGACCTGAAGTGACAGTTCGGAATGATCTATCGTGGGAATCTAATCCTTACTTGAATGATGATCGTGGGACCTAAACTTTGGAGGGTGTGTTAATTGTTCTAGTTTCGTGAAAATGAGCAAGTTTGGGTCTAGGGCAATAGACCTATTCAACTTGTCTATAAATTTCATTTACATCCCTTTTAGTATTTTCAAATCTACGTTAAATAAAGCGAGAATAGTAGTGAAACTTTTTGATCAACATTTCACACCGTATCACATATTATTGAACAAAGAGAACAAAATTTTATTATTAAGTCTTATGAGGGTGAGGAAATCGGGTGCCAATCCCACTCGGTAGCCCCACAAGTGGAGTTACCAAGTAGCATTGTCCCCGACCAGAGCCGATCGCTCTAAAACCACACCTTTCTCCTTATTCCCGCTTTCCGTTTCTAGAACCACCCCTGGGGGTATACCATCAAAAACGGAAATATCTCCTCCTGCTTTTCTTTTACCCTGTCATTCCTTGATACTCTCTTTCTTCTTTTTCCCTTTTCCCCATCACATCTTTCACGTACCCCGATATTATTTGCCAATTTTCCTTCATCTCCAGCATAGTCTTGATAAAATTATCTTTTCCCAGCTTCCATCCTACTTAATATATCTTAATAGATCTTTTAGGTCTCAGGGAATGTCCCCCCAAAATACATACATACATTCCATCCCACTTTTTTCTCCGCCTTTTCCTTGGTAAATCCCATCGTATGCATGAAAAGAGGTTGTGCTCTGCATCATCCCTCTTCCCACAATATATGCATTCACCATCCTCTGTTTTCCCTATTTATTTGGTGACACTCAACTTAAAACGCAGTGTTACAGTTGTAGTCCGATCCTGTCCGCTATCGACGCACTTGAACTTGCTGGTCTCTTCTCAATTCTTCGGCGATACGGCGGCACTTGATCGCTTCTTCGTTTTGTTCTTTATTATTTACATGACGACGTTGATAGTGCGAGGATGCGCGACAGTGGTGACCGTTTTCGTCGCGAAAGGGCTTCGCCGACGAGCCCTAGGCTAATTTTAAGGAGAGTGATGGTGTTGGCCGAAGGGCGGCAATTTAGAGAAGCCGCAGCTGTGTTACAAAAATTAGGACCCAACACTATAGCTGCAGTCGCGGGTGAATTACCCTTGGATTTACTTGTCGAAGGGTTGCCGCATTCCGCGCAACTTTTGGAAACTTTTTTTAATAAGTGAGTTTTTATTTAAAAAAAAAATTATTAGTAAAAAAAT
>CAJUYG010000574.1:0-15658 GCA_910591675.1 Galerucella calmariensis | reverse complement strand
CAAAACCATCAAGAATGAACTACTGATATTTTGTCAGTAGTAATGATGAAATCGTGATTCTATCGAGGTCACTATAATACATTTGATAAAAAAATAACCTGTCTCTAAAGAAATAGAAGACCGGAGGAAAGTAAATCTAGAAAATTATGTACAATAAAACTACAGGTGATAAAATATTAATATTTATAATTGGGTAAAGTCGTTCCGGCTATTTTATTCGATATACAGGGTGGCGCACCGAAAACGAAACAGATGCATTTACTGGCAGATGATTCCTTTTTAAAAAAATTCCTCGGACCCGTCGATTTTGTTTTCGAGGGGGACACAAAATTGGCATAAAATCACTGTAACATTTGCAGCCCCTTAAGCGGGGGTGGCATCATCCCTAAAATCTTAAATGAAAAGGGGGGTCGAATGATCCATCATTTAAAAGGTCTTTCAACTCCCTTTATAATGATGTAAAATTCATGTATTCAATTCTGTAGTTTTGGAGTTTTATTGATTTAAAGTTTAAAGTAGACTTTAATAGGTACATCAAATTAGTTTGTACTTCTTTCAGAAGAAATTTGAGTAAAAGCATTTTCTTGATAAGTAAATGCTTTTATTTACTACGCCCATGGTTTATTAATAATAAAAATAGCAATTGAAGTGTCCTTTGTGACAAAAAAAGTTGTTTCTTGAAGAAAGATAAGTAGAGAATGCCACGTACTTATTTTAAATAGGAAATAGTACATTAGTTTGCGATTGATTTGACCAATCTTTGTTGTTAAAATATCATTTATTGCTTTTACATAAATTAACCATGGTATATTCCACGGCAGAAAGGGTTGAAATTATTGAAATATTTTTCGGAAATAATCAGTGCGCTAATAGAACAGCACAAATTTTTAATGAGCGACATGAGAACAATAATGTGCACCGAAAATATGTTGTAGAACTTGTAGCTAAATTTCGGGAAACTGGATCAGTCGCCAATAAAAAACGTAATATTGAAAATCCTATAAGGAACGAAGCAACAGAAGTGGGGGTTTTAGGGCAAGTTATTGTAGATCCTACATTAAGTACCCGCAAATTGCAAACTTCGTGTGGTGTTAGTCGACGTACTATCCAACGGATTCTAAAGGCACATAATTTTCATCCGTATAAAATTCACCTTGTACAAGAACTTAATGAAGACGATTTTGATAAGCGATTACAATTTTGTGAAGTTATGAGTGAACGAATTACAAACGATGAACAATGTTTATTTAACATTTGCTTTTCCGACGAATGTTCCTTTTTTTTAAATGGCGAAGTAAATCGTCATAATTGTCGATATTGGTCGGACTCTAATCCCAGAATTTACCATGAGGTACACACACAGCAGCCACAAAAATTAAATGTTTGGGCTGGCATTTTTGGCGATCATTTGGTTGGTCCTTTTTTCTTACCTGGAAATTTGACTGGTGAAATGTATTTGGAATTACTGCAAAATGCCATAGATCCTGCGCTAACAGATATAATTGAAAATCAGAATGATGGTCGATACGTTGAGAATATGTTGATGTTCCAACAGGATGGTGCCCCACCACATTACGCATTAAGAGTTCGGCATTATTTAGATCAGACCTTTCCAGGTCAATGGATTGGTAGAAGAGGTGCCGTTGAATGGCCCCCAAGATCGCCAGATTTATCACCTTTGGATTTCTTTTTGTGGGGTTACTTAAAAAGCAAAATCTATGCTACTCAGCCAACATCCTTAGAATATTTGCGACAAAGAATTGTGAATGAGTGCCATCAAATTACTCCTCAAATATTGCAAAATGTCCGGCAACGTTTTCAGCAAAATCTTTATTATTGCATGGAAAGTAATGGTGGTCATTTTCAACATTTACTCGGCTGACAGGTCAGTTCATTCTTTATTTTTTAACAACTTTGCTGCTATGTATTGATCTCCTCTTACGATGATGTATTTAAACTTTAAATCAATAAATCTCCAAAACTACTGAATTGAAGTACATGAATTTTACATCATTGTAAAGGGAGTTGAAAGACCTTTTAAATGATGGATCATTCGACCCCCCTTTCCATTTAAGATTTTAGGGATGGTGCCACCCCCGCTTAGGGGGCTGCAAATGTTACTGTGATTTTATGCCAATTTTGTGTCCCCCTCGAAAACAAAATCGACGGGTCCGAGGGATTTTTTTAAAAAGGAATCATCTGCCAGTAAATGCATCTGTTTCGTTTTCGGTGCGCCACCCTGTATGTATATTAGCATAGGCAGTGCTTAGACGGTTAAAAAGGGAAATGACATGAAGAATGTAGAGGGAATACGACAAAATCACCTTAAATCATTATGAAGGTTACCTGGTCGTTCATATAACCTAATCTAACCTAACTATTCACTTTTTTACAATTACGAGACTAAAGTGTCACTTTTAGACCCAAGGGATTTAAAGTACAAATAAAAACGTACTATAGTAACATTAATCTTTATTTGTTCACCTTACAAATGATTCGTACTGTTGTTCATATAGTTTTCTCGATTTTTGTGGTATTATAGTATTATAGCTCTTGAGAAATTTCCTCAGCCACCCGATCCACGTTGAATTCTTCACTTTTATTCATTTTCACTGATTTTCTCTACGTTTACAATATCGCCGTTTTGACAGTGACTTTGTTTATCATTGCCACAGAAACAAACAGCTTACTATGTTTATTGTGTTAGGGCTTCAAATGTAAGTAATATTTATTTTTATTAAAAATGAATGTAGAATTACCGGATTTGTAAAAAATAGCGCTTACACCTCTCGACCAAAGTGACATTAATTCCTTAGGTAGATTCCTTCAATCAAACACCACTCGCGGGATTAAATAGGTCACTTAAGTCGCTTGGTGTATAATGTACTATTTTTTCATTCTGGCCAAAGAAAGAGGCTTCCTTTTCCTATCCATCTATCTGGACATATTACATCCAAGTGTTGCCTAACAATAAATGTACTGGGCGGCCGTCAAGCTCAATAAACGTATTTCCCCTGGTTTGAAGGGACACATATTCGAACAAAACTCGTAACTCATTACAAGAACTCCAAAAATGTATTGCCATTTAGTGATTGGTCGAAGAAATAGGGCCCAATAAGTATGTATACCGCTTCAAACATCGACACTCCAGCATCCCTGATGTTGCAACACAACGGATCTATAGTTTGCTACATCATTATCGTGCAAATCTCCCATAGCTGGTTGTGGGATTAACACCTCTTTTTTTAGTTTTCTATTTTACCTTTTGGCAGAGCTATAACGGGTACTAATTGCTGTCACAATGGAATTATCGTTCCATTTCAGTGGATTCTTCGAACTGTGAGTCCTTGTGGCGAAGAATCCTTAGGTTTTCAAAATAGACAACAGTTTGTAACAAGCGAAAAGGTTGTCAAAGAAGGTATATTGATTCTGAACATTTTTCAGATTTGACAAAAGTATGGGATTGTGTGCTGGTCCTAAACACACTGGGTGAGCGTAGCAATGTTACGGTAGCCTAGGTACCGGGGCACGAGGGTCAAAAGGACAACGAAAAAGCGTATGAAATGGCCAAACAAGGCTCATCAATGCCATTCGTTTGGCCGGAACATTCTGCGGCGTTGCAGAAACCATACCAAGAATGGAAACAAAGAAGTGGGTCGCCCACAAATCTCTGAAATGATGGAGGAGCTCACCGGGACAAAGGCAAGCGAAACAGTTCATATTAGAACACTCGCCAAAATTCACAGCAGATCTGATGGCCAAAGATAGGAAAACTGTCAAAGCTGTAGTGGGTCTGCTAACGGAGCATTGTAAGCTCAATAGGCATTTAATGCTGATAGGATTGACAAACGAAGATATGTGCAGGTTTTGTCACCTAAAAGAAGACACGGCAGAACACATTCTATGTCAGTGCAATAGCCTGGCATGTGTGTGGAATTTACTCCAGATCTCTGAATCTAAACATCAAATGAGCGATGGGTTGTTATGTCAGCGTTGCTCAAACAGAGCTCACTGCTATCTACATCGCCGCAAAAGAGATTACCAAAAGAAACACAGGTAATAAAATTCACATCCTTACGGATAGTAGACAAGCACTACTAGCCCTGGACAGACCACGTATCACATCAGGCCTAGTACTGGAGTGTCACCTGTCCCTGATCGAAGCCTGTAGCAACAACGAAGTCACTCTAGGCTGGATCAAGGGGCACAGTAAATCGAAAGGTAACCACATTGCCGACTCACTAGCCAGGAAAGCAGCCTCCCAAAAACTCTTGGGACCTGGCACTTTCATTGGTCTGTCGGCGTCGGCTATGATTGCCCTAATAAAGGAAAACTCCCTTGATAAGTTTAAGGGTAGATGGGACGATGCAGAAGGTTGCAATCTTGCCAAGGAACTGCTGCAGTATCCGGACAGCAAAGTAGCCAAAAAATACGTGACAATGAACAGACAGAACCTTCGGACAGCCACGGGTATTCTGACCGGTCACTGCCACCTACGAAAACACCTCTACAGACTGGGTCTGTCTGACACTTCACTCTGAAGAGGATGTGAACAGGAAGATGAGACTGTCGAACACATTCTTTCTGAATGTCCGACACTCTCTCAATTCAGGTTTTCCGTATTCGGCGAGTACAGGCTAACACAAGCCAGCATGAGGGAGCTTACTTCCGGCGACGTTATCGCCTACTTCAAACAAGTAGGCTGGATGACGAGCCAGAAGGAAGTGTGAACCTCGGAAGGATGCACAATGGGCCAATTGTGGCCTAAGTGCTGTGGGGGTCGCCCACCCTTCAAATTCTTACAGATACAGATACAGATACAGATGTGCAGGTTTTGTCACCTAGAAGAAGACACGGCAGAACACATTCTATGTTAGTGCAATAGCCTGGCATGTGTGTGGTTTTTCGCATTAGGCGAAGAAAAGCCATTGGCAGAGAGCTATATGAAAGGTTTAGATTCCACGCTAATAGATTTTTACAAAAGAGTCAGGCTGGAGAATGTAATCTAGAGTTTAAAGGATCATAATAGATCTGAAAAGGTCGCAGTGGAATAGGCCAAAAGCCACCTCATGAAATCTATCTACCTAAGAAGATACCATCAAAATAATCATTTTGGTATGTTTTTACAATTTACGATACTTTCTATGTAAATATCTCGACTTTCTCCTTGCATAAAGTTATTATATTTCCTATACATTTAACGATTTTGTCACATCGACATGAATAATCAAAATCTTAGGTTTAACTTAAATCTCCAAAAATGTTGTCTATCGTATCGATCAATTATTTGCATAGAAAGTGTTGTTTAATTGAAAAATTATACTCAGATGAGTAGTCTGCCAGTGGCGTGGATTTAATATCCACATCGACTCCGTCGTATGTATAGTTTGTCTCAAAGTATATCGTCTTAGTTTTTGCCGGCAATTATAAAATTAATGGGCTTATTGCAATACATCATATATGGCCAATAGATGCTGTAAAAGAGATCGCCAGTGGCGAACCATTTGAAATTATTTTAAAAATGATCAAATTCACACATATCTATCTTTCTTTCTGAATTTTCATCGTACATCCTCTGTTTTTTATTTAATATGTGAGGAACATTTCTCTAAGCTTTTTCCTCCTTAATAAGAGATTATTGAATACTATTAAGCTTTATTGGTGTCAACTTTCTTTTTAGATTGACCAAAGTATGAACAATTTGGCTTTCATATAGGGAATAAATTTTTCCTCTTATTATATTCTGCTGGCTCATCCAGACGATGAGATTGAAAATCACCACCTTCTTATAAATTTTTCACTGTTAATAATATCCTTTATAGAGGATATTGGTGTCTTTGTAAATAAGCAGGTTTCTTTTAGAGCTTCTTGTTCAATGAATCCTCTACTTACAAAACAATCATACACATTATTCACAATTTGCTTTGTATCTAATGACAAGTGTTTTCGACGCAACATGCGAAAAAATTTAATGATAACTTTTAACACTCGTACAGAAAGCTTTTTGAAAACGCACGCTGAAAAACGGAATATTAAATACTGCCAAATGAATTCAATGCAACCTCATACACCCGATACAAAACTCATTGGCCCGCTCTTGCCTTGTCACTCGACTGTTGTTGGGTGTCATTTAAGGTAAAATTATTTTAAGAAGGTCGTAAATGGTCGTAGTTAGATAATTGCTGGCAAAAGCAAAGACGATATACTTTGATATTGAACTTTACTCGTATTTATGCTTTTCTCGCAACGCAGAAGAGCTGTGGATATAGTTCAAAGAGCTCAACCCGTATAGGAATGAATGAATGAAACGACAAACAATTTTGAAATACCTTAAAATATATTGAAAAAGTCGAGATTTACAGTTATTTTGATGCACATTGTATTTATTAAGGAATGAATAACCCCTTTCCATTTATTATCAGCTAAAAGAAAATTATCTTTCCGTGGGAAACTATTATATTTTATAAACATAATGTAATTAAAAAAAGAAGAACTATAGAGTTGAAAAAATCTCACGGGATAGATGCATAATGACTTTCACACCAGACCAACGAACTGTAGTATTTTTTTTTAAATTAAAATTATTATTAACTGTTGTATTTAAATACATTGAATGCAATAATGATTAATTTTTTACGTTAATATTATATCTTCAAAAGTGATTTTTATAATCTTCCTAGAACAAAAAATACTTAATCAGCGACCCGCCCGGCTTTGCTAAGCGATGTCCATTTCGTATGGAGGCTAAGCGTAGGGCAGTTGACTCACACCTTCTTACTTTTACCTTTTGTATACCCAGGAGATTGTCTTTAACATATTTGCTGATTAAAATTATTTAACAAGATAAAATTATTTGAATAAAGATTGAACGTTTTTGAAAAATACTTTTAAAACAATTATAATTATTCTGTGATATCTATGGCGTGCCGTTTTGGTATTTAATAACATCGTTTTAAAAACAAAAACAAAAATATCTCTTCTTTCAAAAATGTTTATTCCCTAATTATTCTGTTAATGAATTAAAATTATGTTTTTCATAATAATAATACAGGAATTTCCATTATGAAAAACATAATATAAATTGCCGATTTAAAATTATGAAATACATAATAAAAATTCATGAATTAAAATTATAAAAAACATAATAGAAATTCAATTTCCATTATGTATTGAGGTTGCCTATACTAATCTAATGCAAGTACCTGAAATCGTATAGTAAATGCATTACTGTAGAATAGGCAACCTCAATACATAATGTAAATTGAATTTCTATTATGTTTTCAATAATTTTAATTCTTGAATTTCTATTATGTTTTCCATAATTTTAAATCGGTAATTTCTATTATGTTTTTCATAATTGAAATACGTGTATTATTATTATTAGAATCATAATTGGAATTCAAGTATTAAAATTATGAAAAGCATCATAGAAATTCAAGAATTAAAATTATGAAAAACATTATACAAATTCAAGAATAAAAATGATTGAATAAATAATACAAAACGGATTTGTATTATGTTTTTCATAATTTTTTTTCTTCAATTTCCATTATGTTTTCAATAATTTTAATTGTTGAATTTCCATTATGTTTTTCATAATAATAATACACGTATTTCAATTACGAAAAACATAATAGAAATTACCGATTTAAAATTATGAAAAACATAATGGAAATTCAAGAATTAAAATTATTGAAAACATAATAGAAATTCAATTTAAATTATGTATTGAGGTTGCCTATTCTGCAGTAATGCATTTACTATACGATTTCAGGTACTTGCACTAAATTAGTATAGGCAACCACAATACATAATGGAAATTGAATTTCTATTATGTTTTTCATAATTTTAATTCATGAATTTTTATTATGTATTGCATAATTTTAAATCGGCAATTTATATTATGTTTTTCATAATAGAAATTCCCGTATTATTATTATGAAAAACATAATTTTAATTCTTCAACAGAATAATTACGAAATAAAAATGTTCGAAAGAAGAGATATATATTTTTTTCCTTTTTCAAAACGATGTTATTAAATACCAAAACGGCACGCCATAGATATCTATTAATAACACTTAACTCTACTTAAATTATATCTCTATAGCTATATATCTATATAATAGGAATATTTTCCTATTATGTACTTTGACAAAGCATGATTAGAAACACACACAACTACACGAAAAGGATGGATGATTAACGAGAAATGAGATTTTCTCAAATTACCATCGAAAAACTGAAACAAAAAAAAAAGAAAAATGAAAACGAATCATTCAATCGTTATTATAAAGAGAAAACAATATCAAGACATTCTTGATTTCTTCACGAGCTTGACTTTTAACCTAGGGGCCGATCGTCATAGTATGCAGCAGTTAACCTAGAAACTGTATTGAGTTGTGGAATTTTCTACTCGCAAAGTTTTTTCTTCCAGTTTAAATTATACAATGTGGTTCTAAATTCAGGAGGTTAATACTGTTGGCATCAGTTGTCAATTGGAAAATGGCGCCGAAGACTTCAAGCTGTTGTAGATAATCAGGGAGGTTATATTCACAATAAGTTCTTGTAAAATTATTGAAAAATATTTTTATTTGATATTTTCGCCCTGTCAATTTGTTATTTAATAAAACCCTATTACGCTGTATGGTAATATTATATTAAACAGAGTTTTCGAAAAAAATACCTTTTAAAATACAAAAATCAAAGTCTTTCGAAACATTTTTTATAGCTTCTTTTCCGATAGTTTCTTAATATTTTCAAATAATATTTGTAGCTTTAGAGTAGAAAACTGAATTTTGCAACAGCCCCAAAAGCAATGATTAAAAATATTGCTTCTTACTTGGCTCCCCCTGTACATTTTCATTGGAAAATGTTTCTACAATTAAGAAAAGACCTCCCTAATATTCACACAAAATTTCACCAAAATCCGGCTGATTAAAAAATAATTATTCAGAGACAAATTGGGTTCCAAATAAATTGGGCCCACAGTGTATATCGTCGCTATACAGTATGCAGATATTCTGTAACTAATCCTTTAAAATTTAGAGGCATCTTAAAAATTATTTTTTAACGGGCCTCTTAAAAGCTTTTCTGTAAGTACCTATATATGTTAGAGGACTTGAAAACTATTTATTTTAAAGGGTTCCCGTAAAATTTTAAGGAGAGTATTTCGCAACAGTCACAAATGTCCAGGTTGTCCGGCCTTGAAGCGGGCCCTGCATCTATGGCTCGCACTGGGCTCAGTGCCTTAACATTATTTCCTCTACTTTATAACGTCTAATAACAAAACTATCAAGTAAATTATTCTTTTTTAAAATTGCCGATATCTACGGGCTTGAGCCAGCGGAGAAAGCAAGCGCGAACTAATCTTTATTATTAGTTAATTACGAAAATTATAGATGTACGATAGAGCCGACGAAATGTTGCTTGAGCTCGACAGGTAATCACTCTTCAGGTAGACTATAAAAATAATAGAAAGCTCGTCGATTTATAAAAATTAGAGATGGTAATTTTCTTCGTTAGGTAGTGATTAATAAAAATAAACTACAGCACCTAAAATAAAAATAGTTTATTTCCTTTTACGGTATTTGTCGCGCATCCGATGTCAATAAACGTATTTAGTTAATTTACCGATTAAATGTAGTTGTAAATGTTTTTATTATATTTTTAATAACATCCGTGGGATGTTAATGGTTCGTAAACATTTTTTGCTGTAATTTTGCTTAATCGGTTTATTGAGAATGATACTTTTTACTTTTATACAGTGCGTATATAGATATATCACTCAGTGGAGAGTCAAATCCCCACTCTTTTATCTCAAAAAATGCTGAAGACACTGAATTTAATCGTTCAAATCTCCTCAACGTAAATTAAATGAAAATTTCAGATAAAAATTCTATTCTTAATATTGTTTCATCTCAATTTTGCACGAAACAACAACATCATCTTGTGACCCCAGAGGCTTATTCTTGACTGAGGGACGCTTCCGAGACAATGAGACCACCACGAAGTGGAGCTGGTGGAGCTCAGGAAGGTGGTCCGAAAATATTTTAACAAAAAAAAAACCGCCAAAAACCAAAAAAGAGCACTGGGATCTATACAGATCTGATCTCAAAAAATTGCCATGAATTAGTTCCAAACCCATAATATCGAACTCATTTGTTATTTTATCTACGACCACCTTTAATGCTTTTTAAATGGGGCTTCCATTTTAGCACTCTTTTTTAGCTACGTAATGATCGAGTTGCCTTGAATTCAGTCGTTTGTTGTATAAACGTTTGTGCAGTCAATAAATTTGACAGGAGAGTCAGACATAGTGAAACATATTTTCTGTTATATTTAAAATTTCAATTACACTTATTTTAAATGGAAGATCCTCGAGAAGAATGCATTTCTTCGGATTGCACACCACCTAAAATTAGAATTCGTTTTGTATATATTTTAACCTCTTCAAGCACATTTTTTTATTTTTTCTTCATGTGGTCGTAGATAAAGTTTTGTATGACACTTTTGCGTGAAGTACTTTTGCGCACTACTTGGCAAACATTAATTTAAAAATTCATTAAACCGAATATTTTAGGATAAAACTGGAAATTAAGAATTCCTAAATGTTTGCAACTTTCACTACAAGTACGTCATATAACTAAAGATGAAGTCAGTCACTTTTTGATTAGATATTTTATGAACTAATACCTAATGGCCAGTTTGGCTAACATCAGCCATGCTGATTTGTTTGTATACATCAGTTACACACTGTATTTAAAATATTTTAAAAGACAATTATCAAATTTTCTATAATTCAGTAGGTATATTTAATAATTTTTTGGCACGTTTTTGTCCAATGTAATCATTTTTGGCAGTCTCAATAAGCTCCAAACCTGCACTTTTATATCACTAAACTTGATATCTCAATTACAGTAATGCAACGAAGTAAGAGAAAGAAATACTGACCAACATTCAATTTATATCTCCGTTACTTAAAACCGTAAAAGACTCATTTTACTATTTACACGTGTGGTTAAACAGTGATACTCAATAAGAGTTAATGTTTACGTACTCCAAACAGTTACGCGAGACAAGGAAATCTCATTTATTTTAGACGTATTGCTCATCGTTTTTAGATTTGTACACTTTGTCAAAGTTGAACACCATGAATAAAATTTACATTTTATGTACTATGGACTTTCAATCTAGTGGGACTTTTTTATTTATTAGGTTTTTAAAAGCTGTTTATTCCGTAACAATATTGCTACGAGGGGCGATGGAAATTCTTGGTTCAGCCGCGAAATTTCTATAAATTCGTAAATCTATAACTTACCATGATCTTTGACTTTTAATACTATTAAATCGTAAAAATGACAATTCTGAGACATAACGTAACATAAAACGGTGTTTTGTAAAAACTATTTGTGATTTAGTTTGATAATAAATAAAAAATTGCATTTGGCAGAAAAAGGTTTTAAATGAAGAAAGTAAATATTATCTTCAATAGAACATTTTTAGTAGCAACGTAAGAAACACGAACTCCTTTAAAAGAAATACAATCAAAACAAGTGTTTAAAGTGGGACTCCGGAATTTTATAAGGATCCATTTCATTTTTTGAAACTCTCCGTTGTCTCAAATATTTTATTGTGAGTTCATATACCTATGAAATGGGACCCACATATATTATGAGGCCATCATACATGGCACGGTATTGTTCTAGTAGTATACAGATAAATAAATAGGATTATTTGTCAATGGAACATACATAGCGCAATATCCTCACAGGAACAAACTGTAAGGGCCGATTCTAGCCAGTATAAAAATCAGTATACTTATTCGTTCAATATTTTATATCTACATTTATACCGAAAAATACTGGTTGTCAGCTCTACATTGGAACATTGGATTTCTATGACTGGTACACTTATTCCGAGAATATCTGACTGGTAACAAAGATTACAGAATAAAAATATAAGATGTTTCACTCTAGGGCGGTTTGATTCAAGTTGCTGTCCCAAACGGACGCCGCTCTCATAAATTATGTTTACGACTCGCTTTTGTTGTCAATAACGAGACCGGTAGATACCAGAGAAGTTCGAAAAGCTTATTTTATTTTAAGCTATACAGGGGTAATTAATATATTTAAATTAATAGGATTCTTTATCACAAAGGTTTATTTCTAAATGTTAATTGGAAAGATCTAGTAGGGCTTATACAATCAAAGACTCTTCTGGGTGACTACAACCTGTTGAGATCAAAAGAATGCATAAGTCAAAGTAAAACTGCGCTAAGAGTTTTGACAGGGATCCTAACGGGACATTGTCGCCTGAATGGGCATCTGAAAAAGCTCAAAATAGTGGAGGAAGAAGAATGCAGATTTTGTGGAATGGAAGAAGAAACCTCCATCCACATACTTTCCAACTGCACAGCACTCCAGAATCCTAGAGCACAGCACCTGGGAGATTACTGGATAGAAGAGGAACATTTGCCTAAGTTGAAGCCTGCAGACATCCTAAAATTCCTCCGGGAAATAGGACTAAAGGAACTACTAGTTTCTGAGACTCTCCTCAGAAACTGAGTAGAAGTAAGGGGGCACAATAGACCTTTTAGGTCTCAGTGAATGTCACCCCAAAAATCACACATACATACATACATACAAATGTTAATTATTTCTAAATGAATTTGAAAAGGTAAGTAAAAATTAAACTTGAATTTTTAAAATGAATCAATTCACAGTTTTTATCCAGCTTCTTAGTAATTTTGTGATACTTATTGATAATCTAGCAGATATTTATCACAAATTCAAATTAAATATACTCATAAGCCATCAGAATTATAGGGTCACTAAATCTTTTGATCATTTTGATCTTTAAATAACGCGTATTTTTTGGATTGACAAGGTTAAAACAGTAAAAAGAGAAGCAGCTGCAGGATCCCTTTATTAAAAAATTTTATAAATGTTGTAAAATACTAAGTTTGGAGTTTGGTTTATGTGTTAAATTTATTCTATTGTTTTTCAAATCTTTCAATATACATTTAAGAGTAAAATATATACGGACTCTGGTATAGAGACTTGCATGAAATTTGAAAGGAAATTGATTACATGGATGATGAAAAGAAAATTTAGTAAACTCGTTCAAAAGGAACTGACCAATTCCACTTTGGTTAGCTATAGAATTGAATTTTTGTGTTTTCTTGCTCAATGTACTTGTTTATATAATATCATTATTATAAAAATAAATCCGTAATTTTATATTAGCAAATTTTACAAAATATTTGGTGTTTAAGCTTTGCTATTAAAGAGAAAAATATTAATATGAATTTTCGCTCATTTCAACAATTAATTAATAAATTTAAAAAATCTATACAACATAAATATAAAACACGAACAACCAATAAACACCGTTCTACAATAACAGCGCTCGACGGGCGACGTCCCGTATAATATTCCAAATTAAATGCAAGTAAGGACGTAGCGACGTACTGTACCATCCAAGTCACCAGACAGTCACCAGCGGCATCGGTGCTTTACGCGATAAATTCGAACGAGTGAAACATCTTATATTTTTATTCTGTAATCTTTGCTGGTAGTTCCAATCAATCAACATTTGGACAGTTGGTGCTTTGAAATGCTGGAATTTCTGACAGTTTCTGTAATAAGTGGGTACTTTCTTGAGGGGTAGGAGTAAAAATTCTTTAACCTCTTTTTCATTAAGGGTTTTAGAAAAAAATATTTTCAACAGATAACAGTCGAACATGTTTTCTCATATACGACACATCTTAGTTTTAGCTTGTAACTAGAATCTAGAATTATTTTTCAAATATTTGTTTTTGAATTTTTCCATTACAAAAGACAGTTTGCCTCAAATGTTTTCCAATTAAGGCCATACATCGAGTGGTTGAGCCACATTTTTCATTTTCTTCCTATGGAATGGAATCTAACCTAACTGGCGGTCATAATTTGACGTTCAATGTACTGTTGAAGAAGGACTTGAACGCTTATAATATTTTTGGTCAAACTATTTGGAGTTTTTAGCTCAAATTTGGGAAAATTAAAATATTTTTCTCTTCCAGATTGATCGTTTCGGGACACCGGCCTAATATAAACGCAGATCAAGTAGTTTGGCAGTTAGTCCGACTGTTGGCGTCTCACGATGATCCTACGTTGAAAACTAAAATAGCTAAGCTGGCAAAAGCTCTTCTGGAATACCAACCGAACTTTCACATGGAAATTTCGACAAGAAAAAAAGCATTGGAACAAGCTGTACAAGGTATTCATTTTTAATTATAACTCTCTTAGCAAAATATATCTATAAAATAAGACTGACAGTCCTAATTTTCCAAAACAAAATGAAAAGAAACAATAGGTTGTTCCAGCAACGATATCCAAATAAGCTGGTCACATGAAAATTGTGCGAATGATTGAAAGAGACATGTTTTCAAACAATATTGAAACGAAAAATAAATATACTTTTAATATCTATTTAGAAAAACATTGAGTAGTCCGGGGAAGTAAAAGAATTTAAAATGGAAAAGATTTACACCAGAGATTCGACATTTTGTAGTATATGTAGTATAGACTACTTTCCTAGATTTGTGAGAAGATTCCACTCGAGCTTGCGATGCAGCTTGCATGCATAACTTGGAACACGTGAAATGCAACAATTTTTAGTCCATAGCTTTTTTAGATTTGATTGTACAAAAAAATTGTGGGCATCAAAATTGTAGGGAATTTTATACTCAATAAGATGACGTGGTACAATATTTGAAAAACAAACTTAATTTTTGAAAATTTTTGCAAAATGGTTTTTTTAGCGACAAGAATAACAATAATGACTTCATAATATATGAAAATATAGTAGTGTGGCACCTGAAAACGTTGGTATTTTCAGATTACAAAAATTTCAAAATGGCGGACCTACAAAATTTCAATATATATATTTTTTCAAGCTGTTCTCATTTCTTGAAAATTAACGCTATCGATATACGCGGTTTATTGCAACCGATAGATAATAAGTTGTAGTTTTATGAACAATAACAAGAAAGTTAAGTAAAAGATGTTTACATTAGTTTTTCTTAGTTTACCTGAAAAAAGAAGTTTTTCTTTAATTTGACTTTGGAAATATGATTCATGGATGCATTAATATTTTGTGTCGGCTGAATATTAATTTAACCATTTATATCTACCAAAAAAATATAGTTAACTGCATTCCAAGTGGAAATACCGTACATATGTCACATCAAGCATCTGAGATCAGTAACACACATGATAAATATAAAAGATAGCTGTTCTTTCATATACTAATTTATATGTAATAAAGTACGTGAATGTATTTATATAAAAAGTTATACTATATGGTATAATTTCTATATTACATATGGAATATTTACAGTTGCATAATGCTGAAGGTTGGTACAGAGACGAACTAAACTAATTTTGTATGAAAATTATACTTTTTTCTACAAATAAAATAGTTATTTGTTTTACCAGGCAAAAAATCACTAGATTTAATGCCGCGGTTGGTGTTTCATAGCCAAGTCTTAGCTGAGGGGAGGAAACCAGCCAAAGCATTGAATGCTCTTTTGTGCCATGTGAAACATGCAATTTTTTCTCTATGTTTGTTTCAATTTCACGCAAAATACACAAATTTTGTGCTCTTACTTCTACATAG
>CAJUYG010000573.1:125031-166825 GCA_910591675.1 Galerucella calmariensis | reverse complement strand
ATACACATTTTATACCTTTCCATACACTTTTTTAAGTTTTAGTTATCGATTTTCTGGGAAAAAATGAAATGCGTGTAGTAAATAATAGATGAAGATGTCTGTAACGATTGTGATATGAAATATGTTGGAGAGACTTTAGAGGTGTTTTGAAGTTAAGTGTACTATTACAAATGAAACTACACTATTTAATAAAAAAAATCATGAAAATAAATTCTAATAAACTTATTGATAATTATTTCGATATTGACATATCATCGTTAGAAAGACAATATTTTTGCTAGTCCAAATTGTGACTGACTCAATATACATGAAAAGAAAAAAGGAGAAGATATAATAGTACATATTAAGAAGCTTATATGTTATTAGCCATATGGCTGGATATATTTTTTTTCCATTCAATATCAGTTATATATGTTGAAGACAAAATGTAAATGTTCAAATTGTAAATACTCACCAAAGCGAAAACGAAAAGACAGGCGAATACGTAGATATGCATGGTGAATTGGTAACAAGATGCCAACTGTACGGAAAAACAAAAGCTGGTGCTTTTTATAATGATCTATTGATCTGAATGTATCAGCTAAAGAACTATAAGAATGCATAGAAGTGTCAAAGTTTATCGATAATAATCGACATTGAGGAATGTCAGTATATAATATTGACCTTAACATCAACTGATATGAGTATCGTATTTTGTTATAAAACAATTATTAGTAAAAATAAAAAGTATTTATATTATGTACTAGCCCTAGAATAACCATACAGGGTGATACTGGGACACTACAAATTATTAACAAAAGACTTCGCTTATTGACTCAATATTTGTGGGTGAAAATAAGTACTTCAATTAGGTATAGTTAAAATAATACCCTACTTGGTGTGCGTCATCGATTGTGACGTATATCCGGGTTTTCGGCATGTCGTTTATTTTATTTGCTATTTTGACATATAGCTAACCTTAAATTTGATAAATAAGATCATCAGTATTGTATTTAGCCAAATTCGAAAAGACCATGCAATTAATAATTACCAGCTTCTTTTTCTAACTGAAAATACTTGAGAACTTTCAAAATACTGATGTTTTTCCGTGTATTTATGCATATTTTTGTACTATTCATATAAATAAAACAATAATAATAATTGACCGTAAACAACAAAGTACAGACCTGTCAAGAACTGTCAGTGTGACAGTAGAAAAAGACGTAAGACTTATTGCCGCTACGAAAGTAACGCCTTCATAGTATTTTAAGCTCTCGATTGATAGGTTTCGCTGGCGCGTAATCTAAACATCAACCAATCAAATTTTTGTAAGTCAAAGATTAGGGTTAACGTTTATAAAACATTCAAACGGTCCATTATTGTGATATTTTGATTAGGATTAATCACAGACCTGCCTTTTTTTTCCATTTCTTCCTACGTAATGTGATAGAAGGAGATTAACAATCGATGACTCACATCAAAAAGGGTATTATTTCAACTATAGTACGTTATTTTATGTATCTTAAACAGTTTTCGAAAGGATCGTTAAATGATGATTTTTATCAACCAATTTTTCATACCCTATTGTCGATAATGAAACTTTTAATACTTAGGCAAATAATTTATTGAGATAAGTCAGTTATAATTTTTGTTCGAACGATATCAAATGATACCTAATGTTCACTAGTTTTTTAAATACATATCTGGAAAGTTATCATCGGTTACTATGTATAATTTGACCCCATGTTTTATCACTTCCTTTGGAAAAACCAAATTTAATATTATTATTAGATAATGTTCAATTTAAAACCAAATCACCCGTTATTTTCGCAGATAAATTGAAATATTTTGAAATTATCAAGAGAATTATGAAACTGCTTTCGAAGTTTTAGTTAAAAAAAGACAGTGGCAAAATAACCTACGAGCCCCCGACCATTAGACACATTTTCCGACCGCATCGTTCAAGCTTAGTCGAAAACAATTTTGACATCCATTGTATCCTGCAATTGGGACTACCCCCTCGATTACCCGATCTCAAAACCACTGAAAAAGCTACAAAAAACATTGAACTCCCATGACTACTTCTACAGTTAACTTAGACAGCTTTTGCATCAACTTTGGAGACAAATCAATCAAGGCTATTTCAACTACCTTATTGGTTCGTTTAAACCTGATTTGTTTTTTGTTCAAGTATCACTTTGTTAATGGTGGATTTCCTCACTGCAATAATTTGTGCTCTAGTCTCACTACTCGATTATATAATCTCCAGTTTAGAATGAATTGTCTCGTATAACTCCTCTACAGCTATATATATATGAATTCTACATGTTTTAAAACCTTGGATAGTAATATATCTGTATAAAAAGGTGAAAAAAAAACAACTAAAAACTAAGAAGGATGCAGTGCATTTATTTGCAAATTACAAAAAAGTTTAATGATGATGATGCCTATGAGCATGGTGAGATTGCTCTGGTTTGTATTGCTGAAGACACTTTGACAAACCTATTGCAGCCTCTTCAGCGTTAGTGGAAGTCCTGGTACCGCATTTGCTTATAATTTCATCCACCTTTTCCTTGTTACGACCAGGCGCTTTCCCCAAAACTTCCTCGAGTTCATCCAAGATGATGTCTCCATTTCGACTTTGAATTCCTTCTTCTACGTGCATGCAAAGAATGTGTTTTGCCAGGTTGGGATCAGTTGCTTCTCCACCATGTCTAAATGTATCTAAAATTTCTTTATCAATGTACGTGGAAGGGTCGGAATTGCATTTTTCATGTATTCCTTTCATGTGATGGGGTCGCTCTGTACTAGTATCAGCCGATACCTATATCGAAAGGAAAAAATCGATGATCGATATTCATACACTAAATTTACATGAAATTGTTATAATTTAATGATAATCCAGTAAACGAAGGTGTCAACATGGGCAACTGGTCCAGCAAGAGCAATGTTTTTTTAATTTGCAGGTTATGGTAGGCACATTAAATTCCCATAATGTCAGGTACCTGACCATTGTGGAAGGGTGGGAAAATGGCTCTGAAATTCCAGAAAATCCGTTTTCCCACGATATCTGCCGAGATTTGACCACTGGAGAATTTTTGTTCAGACGAAAAATGAAGAGCAGTTCCTCACCCACAAAAATGATTCTCAGCATTTTTTCGAAAAATTAGATAGTTTTCGAGATAAATGGCCCGAACGCCGACCCAAAATTGAGCTCCAGGCTAGCTTATAGAGAGCACGCTCTGAGGGCAAGACGTCCTCAAGCAAATTACTAATTTTTTAATAACTCGCGTTAAAATCAATATTTTTCAATGAATCAAAGTGCGGGTGAAAGAAGGGATCTGAGTCTACTAAGGCGTGTTTTTATCCACTCAATTCGTGCTCCTGGGTCATTGGAAAACCAGGCCAAAATTCGTCTTAGCTAGATTTTCTAATGCTTCCATGGATTTATTCACAATATATTTATTAATAGTTATTTCAGCCAATCCTATTGGATAATGGTTCTTTGGGGGGTAATTTATTTATTCCGAAGCAATGCTACCAATAATTCGCCCGTATTTTTTTGAATTATGTGTTTTCTAAGAGGCGATTTTTGTGGATTTCTGGAGTTTTCCCGAGCCCTATGGTTTATCAGGAATTTCTCGATGATTAATTGTCAAACCCGCTTATAATTGATATTGGGAGAAAGGTTAGAATATCCTCTTGCCGATGGTATGATTTTTTTGTCCCAGACCCCTGGGTTTTCAGGAAAATCAGGGAAATTTCCAGTTTTCTGAGGGAAGACGGAAGCTATTCTTCTGAGTTTTTTCGAACAGTTTTTTCTCTTTACAGTGAAATTTTTCCCGGTCAAGCATCATACCCCATGAAAGGTCACACTCTGAACTTTCCTTTGATATGTGTATCAAGTATTTTATTTTATGCATTAAAAAGAAATTTGTCTCTAAATTTGTTGTAATGGATGCCTCATTTTATTCTCGCACGCCGCCACGCCACCCATCTTTAGTGTGGTCGACGGCGTCTACTATAGTGCGTGTACACGTGGATGCTTTCTGCTGCATTGTTTGTCAACAACTGACAATTTCACATGTAAACACTATCTCTTCCGTGATTTTTCAAGAATAAATTAGTAGTATTCCAGTGTAAAAAGTGAAATTCAAGTCATTATTAATTAATTATTATTAAATGATAAATTTTGAAATTTTTATTGATAAAAAACACAGGGATATATTGAAAATTCTTGAGCTTCTTTTTTTTGGAGCACACGGTGAGGTTTCATTTTTTTAATTAAGATCATTGATATTGTTGTGGGTGAAATGACATCTAATGATTTGATAAATATTGTTCATTCCTGTAGAAAAAAGTCGCAGAGGATTCTAGTACGCCCATGTGTCTTATTTGTGATTAAGCTCTGACTGAAGACGTTACAACGGTTACCCGAGGACTAGAAGATTTTAAGTTTCAGAAAACTGCGAGCTTTAACCACCATTTTTGCAAAAAATATTGGTGTAACGAAAAAAATTGTGGAGACAACTTTTGTAGGTAATGAACTGCTCTTCATTTTTTGTCTGAACAAAAATTCTCTATGGATCGTAGCTCGGGAGATATCGGCGAAAAACGTATTTTCGGGATCTCTAGAGCCATTTTCCGACCCTCCCACAAATTTCAGGCACCTGGCATTTCGGGGGTTTATTGTACCCACTATTACCTGCAAATAAAAAAAAATTTCCTTGCTGGACCAGATGCCCATGTTGACGGTATTTTTCGCCTTCATTTATTGGACTATGAGGGTGGTGAGAAGGTTAATGCTTGATAGTTTTTCAATTTTAAAAGGTTTGTTAAAAAAAAAGTTGCTACATAAACTCACCATAGCGAAAACGAAGATAAAAGCGAATACGCGATAGTACATGGTGAACTGTAACAGATTACTAAGAAAAATTACATAAGTTGGTGTTTTTATTTGAATTCTTCAGCTCAACAATAACAACAGCCCATACTTTATAGATAATAATAATCGTCATATAAGATTAATGACCTTGACAGTAACCTTTTTTTTCGGATACAGATAAATTTCATCAAATTTTATTTTGAAACTTGATAATTATTGTATAATCCAAAATATAAACAATTGCTGACTTTTCAACGATATATTTAAAATAATCGTCGTCAACTTTCTCCTTATCACCTGGTACTGTAAATAATTGTTCCCTGAATTTATCCACATTAATGTGACTCAAACTACTATTTTTCAAGTTTAAAAACTAAAATCACATATCACAACACCCTGTTTATAGAAAATCTACAATTTGCAATACATATTAGGCCAAATAACAATGTTTTCGATTCTGGAATATTCATTTATTCCATCCCCCGTATGAAGTTATTTGTCCGGTCTATATGTGAATACTTCCAAATGTTTTATAACCTCTACCGCTTTATTTTCCAAATGAAAAGGTAAAGAAGAAGCTATGAAAAATACATGCTGCATTTATTTACAAATTACAAAAATATTTAAAGATGATGATGTTCAAGAGCATCTTGCTTTGATCTGTGTTGCAGAAGACATTTTGACAAATTAGTTGCAGCTTCTTCAGCGTTGTCAGAAGTCTTGGTACCGCATTCTCTGATAATTTCGTCCACCTTTTCTTTGGTACGACCAGGCACTCTTGCTAGAACTTCCCTGAGTTTATCCAAAACGATGTCGCCATTTTGACTTTGAATTCCTTCTTCCACGTGCATGCAAAGAATGTGTTTTGCCAGGTTGGGATCAGTTACTTGTTCACCATTCAGAAATTTTTCGAAAATCGTGACATCCATGTATGTACTTGGATCGGATTGGCATTTTTCGTGTAATATTTTCAAACGATTTGGTTGCTCAGTTTCAGCCGATACCTATATACAAATAAAAAATGGATTTATAATTTTCTCTCACTTATGCCATCACTAGCTTCATCCATTGATTTGAAAATTGATATTCAGAAAACCAAATTTATGATATTGGGGAAAAAAGGCAATATCAGTAAAATTAATAATAAATTAATAATATACCTATAATAATTAATAATGAGCTATCACTCTTGTTGATAGCTTGCTCACTTACAATAATACTAATCCCATAATTCAGTCTGATATTAAATTTATTAAGAGTTTGTTTAAATCAAAATTATTTTCATTTTAACGGAAAGATTTATAGCAGTAAAGAGGGTTTGATTATGGGCAACCCTCTCAGTCCCCTATTATCAGAAATTTTCATGGATAATATAGAAAAGATAATTCATAAACACCCCCTTAGTAAAAAATTTGTTTACTGGCACCGATATGTACACGACATTTTAGCTTGCTTCACTGGTTCTACGAGACAATTAGATAACTTCATTACTCACATTGACTCAATACATAAAAATAACAAATTTACAGTAGAAATTGAACAAAATAAGTCCATAAACTTTCTAGATCTTGCAATTTCAAATATAAATAATAGACATGACTTTTCTATATTTCACAAACCATCACATACAGACATCACAATTCATAATAGTTCAGTCCACCCAATCAGTCATAAATTAGCAGCTTTCAATAGTATGATACATAGACTTTTAACAGTTCCATTGAATATTGACAATTATAATAAAGAACTAAATATAATGAAACAAATAGCAGTTAATAATAATTACAATCCAAATTTAATTGACAACATCATAAATAAAAAGATACGAAAACATACTCTAGAACAAGTATTTCCTTCTGATAAAAACAAAAATAACCAATTTAAAAGCTTAACTTACTTTGGAATACCATCCTTAAAAATAAAATCATTTTTAGAAACTTTAGACTTGAATATTTGCTTCAAAACCGACAACAATTTATCCAAATTCATTAAAAACAACAAAATCAAATCTTCAAAACTAAATAAATCAGGAGTTTATAAATTAAAATGTGGTAATGACGACTGTGATAAAATTTATATAGGTAGAACTTTTAGGAATTTTAAAACTAGAATTTCAGAACACAAACGTAGTTATGACAACCAAAAATCAGATTCCAACTATTCAAATCATTTATTAGCAAACCAACACTCTTTCGATTCAAATTTTGAAATTTTGCATATAGAAACTAAATCCTCCAAATTAAATCTTTTAGAAGCCCTAGAGATAAATAAAAACAAATATTTAGATAATCTTCTTAACGACCAACTTGATATTAACAATTCTCTCTTATTAAACCTTTTTACCTAGAAAGATTCCTGTAGGATTGTTGTGAATGAGTTTCCAGGTAAACTTGTTAAATACTTTAGTTAATCAATTCATTTCATTTCCTTGTAAATAGATTATAATTTTATTGTTAAATATCCGTATAATTTAGTATTAAGGCACTGTAAAAATTGAAAATTTCTCATTATACCACCATTCGTTTGAAAAAGCTACTGTGTTAGCGAAACGCGTCACAACTTTAAGGTTAAATATAATGTAGATTTAACAAAATAAAATTGTTTGATTTCATAATTTACTATGGATCTACGTCAAGTAAAAGCCTCATTTATTCAAAAATGATGAAAGGGTTGAGAGAGTATTTAAGTTTAATTTTTTGGGAGTAATTTAGATCCAGAATTATATCTACATGAGCATTGTGAGTACATAGAAAGAAAAATTGCAACTAAAATATATTTTCTAAATAGAGTCGATAGTAAAATTTTTAAATTTGCAAGACTGACTATATACAGGACAATCGTGTCGCCCCATTTTGACTATTGCAGTAGATACACTGATATATTTTGCTAGTGAAAACGATCTCAACAGATTGCAAAAGCTGCAGAATAGGGTAATGAGGGCAATACTTGAATGTAATAGCCGCACCTCCATTGAATATATGATGGATAGATTATCAATTATCTGTTTAACATTTTTGTATTATATTCGAAAATGTTTTAAAATAATTTGTATTTGAGTGTTTTCTTATTATTTCTTTTAATTACGTTTTATCTTTAACTGTTTATATTTTTTGACTTATACATATACAAGAGCAAGTTCTGCTAATAACTAAATTTACATAAAATGTTTGTAAGAATGTGAACCCAATTTGTTATAAATTTATATTTAACACTTACCAAAGCGAAAACGAAGAGACCAGCGAATACGTGTAAGTGCATGTTGAATTGTAACAAATAACTGAAGAAAAAATACAAAAAGTTGGTGCTTTTATTCGAATTTTTTAGCTTAACAACCCATATTTTATCGAAGATAATAATAGTCATATAAGACTAAGGTCTATCATGACCTTAACACTAGGTAACCTTTTTTTCGGACACAGATAAATTTTATCAAATTTTATTGCGAGACTTGACAATAATTGTTGAATAACATTCCGAAATATAGATAATTATTGTACTTGTCAGCAATATATTTAAAATATTCCAGGTCAACTAGTTTTTGAATGGTGAAAAATAGTATATTGTGCAACGAGTGAGAAAATTACTTTCCCACATGTTGCACACTATACTTTTTCTACGACTGCACAAACTGTGACCAAAGTGTACACGCCTTAAATTTTTTTGACGACTTTTCTAAATATACCAAATGTACACTTTCCGAAAAAGTTTTTAATTTTGTATTTCTTTGCCACTCTACAAATTTTCCGTTTGCCAATTTATACTTTTTTCTTGAAATTGCAGCAACAAATCTAGAGTTACTTTTGCATCTTTTTCCAAAATCTCGGGCGGAGTGTTATTAAAATCGTCACTATTATCGGTAACCATATTATTTATATTATAAATGGCTTGTATAAATGACTACCTTTTACAATTTAAAAACTTCTAATATAATCTGACAGTTTTGTGACAACTAAGTAGGTATTTCAAGATGACAGTAGCATACTAAGTTTTTGTAGATTTTAGTTGATTCTCTATATAAATATAATATGTGGCGTGGGAGGAAATCTTTCCCACGTCTTAGTCAAAGTGACACTTTGAAGTTTCGTAAATTGTGGGAAAAGAACTATTTTCCTTAGCAGTCGTGGAAAAACGCACCTTCAGTGCTCCTAATACCGCATTTGTTTAAAATGTCGTCCACTTTTTCCTTCCTATTCTGTTACAGAGTTCACGTGCTGAGTTTTTCAACCTTTTCTATGACACGACCCCCCCAGGTATCAAAAAATATTTCGCGACTCCCCAACCCTTTTTTCCATGTATGTTAAAAATATGTCATACTTACAAAAATTTTAAGCATTTGCATTAATTGCAATCATTTTCTATTTATACACATTTTTAATATTTTTTTTCGAAATTACATGTTTTAAGCTATCATTTTTCTGACTTGTATATATAATTGATTATATGGAAATTTTGTTGAATATAATAATTTTAACTCTTATAAGTCTCACAAATTATATGTTGCATAAAAAACTGAAGTTTTCCCGACCTCTCGCTACCCCTCACAGAGGCTCCACGACCCCCCAGGGGGTCTCGACTCACAGGTTGAAAAACACTGCTCTAGATAATTGTTCCCTGAATTAATCCACATTAATTTGACTTTGAACTCGAACTCAAAGTATTTTTTGACACGTTTAGATCAGTTATTTTCTCACCATAACTCAATTGGTCTGAAGTTGATAGTAAAACTTGAATTGGCAGAATAATTTCAAACTTTCTCGAACTTTCCATCCGATGTTATAATAGTAAATTTGTTGTGCCGGTCACAAAACATAAATGGGTGAATATACAAAAATTGGGTAACTTTTCCGGAAATTTTGTTTATGGTAGTGTTTAAATCAAATGCCTACAAATTCGAGTTATGCGATAGCTATTGAATCAATATTATTGCTCATGATAGGGCCAGTCAATTTTCCCAGTAGATTTGGAGATATTTCGATTTTTCTGAATTTGATTGCCAGTGGACTGACGGGGGTGCCAAAGTACTGATAAAACACACAACTTCATAAGATATACAAAAAATTTATCAATATTTATATAAGAAATCTCTTAGAAACCAATAGTATCACTCTTCTTTCTCGCTATTAATCCTAAGCAGTCTTTAATTAACTTAACTACATTGAGGTAGTTTAATTTAAAAATACATATTCCAAGTAATCAACAACAAAATTCTCTCTCTTCCTTAAATTTACATAAAAGCAGTTACCAAGTAATCCTATCACAAAAATCAAAACAACCTTCTGTCATGACTAATATAGTAATAAAAATATGAATCTATGTCTTATGGGCAAGTAATGAAAAATGAGATCTTTCAGAAAAAACAAAAATTCTTCTAAGTAGCGTAACACTAGAATAATCACTTTTCAAAAACATCAATCTGCTCTTCAAATTTGTAAAATACTTTATTACCTTCTGTAATGATATCAGGTACAGGTAACTTCTTAACCACTTGATCCATCGGAACATCTGCTACATCTTTTTGATTCAATTGGAATAAAGTGGCATTATTTTTACAAATTTTAAGGAAAGTCACTCTCAATTCACCTTCTTCATCATCAACAGAAGAGCAGATTGCTGCATAACAATATTCTGTATTCCTTGATTTGTATTTTACCAATACATAATCACCACTGTTGTAAAGACTTCGATGTGAATAACCGCTAACTCCTGGTGTTGATAGATTGCTATCCAATTTGGACTGACAATCCATGTCGCTCACGTGAGTGGATATTGGTATATCGTCATCTTCAGAGTCTGAATATACGGTAGAAACATTCATACGTGTATCCTGTTTAGCCACCATTTCTGTCTGATAATGTATAGATCCTAGCTTAAAATGATTGCATGCGTCAGCGTCACAGAAACAACTCAGTGACTTCATTGTAAGATGATTGGGAATGTAAGCTGAGCCAGTTACCTGATGCACCAAGAGCGTCCCCTTAAATGCGACTATTTCAGACGACTTTTCGTTAATTAAGGTGTTCATCTGCTCGATATCATAGCCTTCAATCACCGTCACTTTGATACCTGGACATCTCTCGCGGATAACAGAAGCAAACTCCGTTAAGTTAGTTATATCACCTCCCAAAGCAATCACTTGATCAGCTGTTCGTTTACATGTGGCCCCTACACCATCGGGCGCCCCCTTGCCGTGTCCGGCTTCATGAAAGTTCCAGGAATATCCCAAAATATTAGGGTACATGTTTTGCAATTTACAGCCCAATACATAAAACATAGATTTGTTTCTATATTGTGTTACAGGACCATCGCTGAGAAAGTGAATATTTTGAATGTTTGATGGCAGTGATGTCAGCACAGGTTTTAGATGGGCCCAAATTGCTCCGGCGTTATGAGATAAATTAGTAGACATAGTGCAGTGTGATATCGTAGAGTCTTTCAAGTAAACAACCACAGTATGTAATGAAATTTGGGTTCGCGAACCGCCAAAATGAAAGCTTTGTATTTCCTGATTGTATTTAGTACAAAAGTTCTCGGAAAAATCCATATGCACCACGGCTTCGCATTCAGTCAAAGATTCTTTCAGTCGTTTAATAACATTATACTGGTGTAATATGTTGAAAGAATGTCGGAAAAATTTAGCCATGTCATTCTCAAGTTTTTTTATTAGATTTGCAGGTAGGATTTCTTGTGTTTCTTTTTTACACTTCATTACAAATCGTTCTTTCTTGGTTTTGAGATCATATATCGGCACATTTTTACTCACCCACTGTTGCATGAAGATCGGTTTTGAGTTATCGAATTCTGTATAAGTCAAACTTTTCAAAGAACACTCATTACATGTTCTTTCAACACAGTTTTCCGAATATCGATCGCAACAGAGCATTTTCAACATACTTTGATGATTATTCACTGTTGTCAGTATATGTGCCTTTTTCAGAGCAGCAAGTTTAAGGTCCATGTTTTCGTGAACCATGCAAGCACAAGTTTCACGGTTTGATAATTTAGGAGAAACTACCCAAAAGGGTCGGAGTCGAGTAAATAGGCAATAACCCATTTTAAATGGAATGGTTTTCAAGAACTTCTCATGCAGATTTTTCATAGTGTCCAGTAGATATCTTTTCTGTTTTTTAATTTGTTTACGAGTCACAAACTCTTTCTTGCCTGCTGCTTGACGGCTGTTAGAATCATCTTCTAAAAACTGCTCAACTAGACTTTGCACTTTTACTTTGACGTTAATTCTTTTTTTTGGCTGGTTATGTCCTGTTTTTTTAAAAGTCACTGCTTTGTTTGGTATTCTCCATAATTTGTATTTGTCCACCACATTTCCGGATATAGCTTGTTTGAACTTTCTTTTATCTTCATGGCTCTTTATTTTAGTGTAGTTTTCCTCCAACTGAATTTTGATAACTTCTCCGAATAGGGCCTTCTTCACTAATTCCTTCTTTTTAGTTATATCTTCGCTCATTTCTTCAATTCTTGTTTTCGGAGTTTTTTCCACAGATTTTACAGCTTTCTTTAACTTCCTTTTGACTCTTCTATATTTTTGACGCTGATTGTTCAGTTTTGTTTTTAGTTTCGAAACCATTGCTTTCATCTCTTTTAATTGCTTATTTCTGAACTTTCTCTGTCTTTCACTTCTTCTTTTTGCTTCATTTGCTCTTTGATCTTGGTTCACAATAGGCCTTATTAGTGCTCCAACTATTGGTTGTGCTTCATCGTCAGTAGTTGGAGGAGTATTCTGGACAACATTATGAGTAGCATTTTTCAAAAGTTGTTGTTTTTGCCTATACTTTGATGAATATTTTTTCCATTCTTTTCTAGTTAATCGCTGCTCCCGAGGCGTCATGTCTTTAATATTTTTTCTTTGTCCTTTTTCTTTCTTTCTTAAGTATTGTAACCTTTGTTTCTCTTTGTATTCAGCTAATTTAATGGGATCGCTTTTAATTCTAGCTAAGCGAGCCTTTTCAGCTTCTCTTTTTTTCTTCAATACATCTTCTCTATCTTTAGCCATGTTTAGTTTTTTTTTAGGTGCCATAATGTTGTAAGCTGAAATAAGTAAATAAAAGTGCTTAGAGACACTCAAAGAGTCAGTACCCTGGAAACACGTCAGTCCTTTGGCGCAATATCAGACAACGGACTGACGCCAACGAACTGACGCAACAAACATGAATTTGAGGTTATCTTTAGAAGTAACTTTTATTTTGATAATTTCGAATATCAAGAAGCTACATTTTAACAAATTGAAGTTAACTATGTATTAGTTAAAATATAACACATATTTACAAGGATATAGTAACTCACCATGGGACTGAAAATTTGTCTGGATCGGCAAGTAATCACACGACGAACACAACTCTAGCTCCGGCACATTAATGGCGTATAAACAATGACGCGGTCTGCAGCTTACTCCAGTACCAACCTTGGAATTTAATGCGAATTTAAATTTGTGTCGCCCGTTTTTAGCGGGAAATTCTAATTCGAACAACACACAGCGGACTGACGTATAAAACTGAACACAAAGTGTCTTATTATTTTTACAACAGCAGTGAGAATATTATATTATGAAATTTGTGATAATTTATTATTATACACATCACAGATTATAATGATAATAGTAAGTTTTACCAAATTTATGGTAATATTTAATACACAGCTTTTTGATTGCGGGATATGCGGTTGTGACACGCCAAAGTACTGACGTTTTGGGAATATATTGTGAAGTTTCACAAATTTGTATTGAAAATAAATAGCTGAAATTGGGTGACCAAGTAAAAGGCTTTTAATTGTTTTAAAATTGACTATAAACTTTTGACAAAACATAATAATACATAGTTTCATTGACTGATGACATCGATTTACCCATTATTTGTACAATTACCCAAATATAGTTAGAGATTGATGTTGCGATTGTGATATGAAATATGTTGGCCGGACTAAGAGGCAAGTCGAAGTTTGTTTTGAATAGCATTTGAAATATGGGCATACACAAAAAGTCTAGCACTAACAAAGTTTTTAGATAGTGTGGAATTGTTTAAAAATGTATGCAACAATAGAATTTTCAATTTACTCGAAGGTATAAAAGTGATTGAATGAATAAATACGAAATGTTTATTTTCTTTTTCAAATTTAATGATTCAAAAAGTTTATTTCTTGTACAAATAATACGAAAACCCAATTATCTATCAAAAATAACATCTACATGACTAGGCAGAAAGCTACGTTTAACGGTAGGATTTCTGACTGTCCACTATTATCTAAGGAAACATCTCCATACTACTGGGGCTAGTGGACACACTTCTATGCAGGTTGTGATAACAGGAAGATGAAATTGTAAGGTGTGTCTCATGCGAGTGTCCGGAGTTATCGTCAATAAGAGAGTGTGTGTTCGGTGAGTCTTGGCCTACACCTGCCGATATAAAAGAGATGTCTCCTAGTCACCTGTCCACCTTCCTGGAAAGGACAGGATGGGCGATGACCTTGGAGGACAACTCTTCGGAAGGATGTACAATGAGTCACATATGGCCCAATTCTGTGAGCCTACACTCACTCTCCCTACTCTACAGATACAGAGCCTCTACATTGGACATTTTCATCAAAAAGAAATATAAAAAATCGAATCATGCAAGCCGTCAACTCACTGAGGAACAAAATTATCATGTTTAAATGAGTTTCCCGTTTTTTCAAACTCTAAATTTATAACTACCTACCTTACCTACATTTTTCGAGAATTCGATATAACCTTGGTATTAATAGCGACTACCTCGCCAAGGCTTCGTCCAGTGACTCCAACATTCACCTCTTGTGGGTGAAGTTAAGTACTTCTCAATTGGTACCTACATTAATCTTTCATTACACACAAGTCACCGCAACTTTTGCTGATAAATCTCCACAGCTTCCACCCCAAATTTGAAGACAAATGAATCATGGCTACTGCACCGTTCCTATTGAGAGTAGAGAGAGGTGTAGTTTTGCTGAGAAAGCCTATTAACGAATGTACTTTAACTTATATCCTTGAATTGTTGTTTCTGTTGTTTGAAAATTATTGAACAAAAAGGCAAACATGAAAAAAAATCATTCAATTCATTAATATCAATTTTTTTGTATCACTATCTTAGAATTCATGAACTTTCTCAACTTTTTTGAGGTTTAAATAATATGCACACAATATTATTGCTACATACTTTGACAAACCTTGTACGTCTACTTGTAAAGTGACAAATTTTCCACTTGAGGCATTAAAGTGCGTTCTCTGCTTACCTCTCTCGCGACCCTCTTCTAACCGAGTCAAGCGGTGATTATCTTAATTACATGATGAGGCTTCAATTCATCTCACAGACACACACACGCTTTGAGATGATGAATTTTCTGACAAATCGATAAGAAGGAGGAAAAATGTCAAGTTGAGTCTCGGAAAAGTATTATGAATATAGGAGTTCAGGCTAAGGTCAGTGTGGCCAACAAAAAGTGCTTTTTTGACAAGAAGGTCTACCATTCAAAACATAAGATTTTTGCATGTTTTTTATCATTACGAATTAGTTGAATACTCAACATATCGGTGGCCTATAATCCTAGGAACTTTTGCAAGTCACCATTTTATTTCTGTTATTTTGTCACTAGTTATGTCAAATGTCAGTTATATTTTTTTTTGTTGATATTCGTTTAATTGTGTATGTCCATTTTCGATTAGATTTTTGTAGCATTCCTAGTTGTATCTCTATTCTTCTAATTACTTCTTCCACTTACATCTGACATAACTAATGACAGATAACAAAAATGAAATGGTGACATGCCAAGAGTTCCTAGAATCATTGGCCACCGAAATGTTGAGTATTAAGCTGAAAAGTCATTTTAAATTTCAAAATACACGCTTCGAGGGTGTATTCATTATTTTAATAAAGCAATATAGATGTTCGCAATTTTAAAAAACATGCAAGAATTCTACGTTTTGAATGGTAGATTTCAACTGTCATTCTAGTAAGAAAAAACCACTTTTTGTTGGCCATACTGACCTTAGACTGAACTTCTCTATTCTAAAACCATTACTGCTTTAGTTACTCATTTATTTTTCAACCTTCTTATTTAGTGGAAACAGCTAACCCAACAATTGTTCTAAAATACTGAGTGAGTTTACTCAATAGAACTGAACTTTTATGTTCAATAATTAATTTATTTTATACAGTTATATTTAAGAAAGGAAAATGTAAAGTATCCAATTTGTGGGCACAATTGAATAAACTTAAAGAAGCATCTTTAGCTGAAGTTCCTTCAGGTCTTGTCAAACAAGTATCTACAATTTTTTTAATATTGTCTTTTTCAACTACAATATGTGGAAGGAATTCTTCAATGCCTTTCGCGATGAAATCACCCTGTTCGTTTTGAATTCCCAATTTTTGATTGATGCAAAATAAGAAACCAGCCATTTGTTCGGTATTATATGGTTTTCCACTTCTAGCCTTTATTAGATCCTCTTTGTTTAGACTTGTGTCACTGTTGGAGCTACACTCCGAATTATATTTGGAGTATTTTTCTACGAATTTTAAATCTATTTCGGAATATACCTGGAATTTAAATAAGAAGGTCTATAACTATAACTTAAAAAATGATGATGAGCGATGAAATAAAACAAGTTAATTTGTTTGAACCTATTTGAACTAAGTTCAATCAATGAACATTAACAAGACAAGAAGGATCACTCTAGGTTCCTCCCCTCGTTATGTCTATCTCGTTCGAATATCGGATGCTACTGTGTACAGAGTACCGTAAGTCTCCTACGCGCGATATGCATAAACAGGTTGTCCGTCGTAGGGATATGTAAAGAAATATACCAGTTGTCTTTTTGAGTGAGCTAATTTTCCTTCAGGAATAAAATAAACATTTACGTACTTAGTGTTTTGTGTTTGGTTCTGCAAACAGAATGATGGAAAGGTAACATACGTGGAAAAATGTATAAACAATACTATGCACTTTATAAATAGCTGGAAAATTACTAAAATTTTAATAAACAAAAAACTCACCATTGAAATAATTCCAAAAAGGATTATGGCTGCGATCTTCATCTTGTGGATATTTGTAATAATTCAAGCAGGAGCAGAATATTGAAATTCAATTTGAGAATGTACAGAGAATATAAAGCTCTTATATAATCACGAAAAGACATAAATAACTCAAATTATCAATTGTTTTTAGGAATATTTCGATTGATCCGCTGTTTATCTTAATTTCATTTAAACATTATGTCACTCTCATGAGTCTTATCTCATTTATAACCAGTGAAATATTTACTTGAATAATAGTATATTAAAGTATAAGTGGCTATTAAGGTCTTGGACCATAGAGTGTTTGAAAGACCAGTTATCCACGAATACTTTACGCAATTTTTTTTATTGGTGCACTTTGAAATTTTAAATACTGGTCTATAACTACTACAACAACAAGAAATGGAAATCATAGATGGAAATAAGAACTAAATGTCAAATGGTTGAATTCGTGATGTATATGATGTATACCTTGCGTTGTCATGGAAATGAGAAAAACATAAACTAATTTGTATTTTGATGGAAGTTCAACCTTATTAAGTTCTGTGAATGTCAATAGTAATTATTTGAATACCATTTCCTAAGATCTGAAAAATCTAAATATTAATATTTCAAACAATACCAACGGCACTTTCCATTTTAATTTATAAATTTGTAAAAAAGTATCATATTACAGTTTCCTGGTATAATATTTAATAAAGCGCGATACCAATACATTTCGCAAAATAATAATTAATCTAAGGCTTTATAAGTTTTGAAAAATATTTTTCAAAAATAGTGACCGTTGAACTGAGAAGCAATATCAGTACAAGGTATATGTTCTCCGTCCGCGAGCTCAAAGAGCTTAATCACGAACTAAAGAAGTCACCAAAATCACAATAAATACCTTCCAGTTTCGAAAGTGTAAGAGTTGTGACAACAGCGACATCATTATCTCCAACTGCAAGCGGGCGGAAAACATATACCTTGTACTGATGAGGCTCGAATACGCCGGAACCAGTCTACGAATTATGTTGTCCCTTCTAATTGCAAAGCAGGATGATTCGTGTTGAATATCTTGTAGATATGCCAACCCCGTTTGACTTTGAATAGCCGCCGGGGCCTATAGCCCAGGAAGTAGTTGTTGTTTCTTAGTTAAACGGTAATAATTTATGACCTGAACCTGCAAATAGATCTAATCCTATTTTGAGGAAAATATTGTCATAGCACTGCATTGTGAGCCCAATATTTATTGATGACAATTCAAATGGTGAAATTTATTCAATATTTAAGAGACAGAAATAACAACAGCAATTAAGATATTGTCACAAACCAATCGCATGTATTTAGTCAAAATGTAATATTTCAGCAAGACGGGGCTTACCCTGCTGCTCTCGGAGTGCGAAGTTATCTAAATGCTGTTGTTTCGACACCTAAATCACCTGACTCAACCCCATTAAAGTACATTGAACAATTCAGAGATATTAGAGAAGAAACACAAAATAAATAAGAACTTTTATTTCATTACTACTCCAAATAATCATACGTACTTAGTTACATTCAATAAGGGATACTGTAAATTATCCAAATTGTGGGCACAATGGAATAAACTTAAAGCTGTAGCCGAAGATCCTACAGGTCTTGTCGTACATTTACTGACAATTTTTTCAAGGTTTTCACCGTTGACCACTATTTGTTTGAAAAATTCCCTAACACTCTCTGGAATGTAATCACCTTGTTCGTTCTGGACTCCAAACTTTTAATTTAAGCAAAGGAAGTAGGAAGACAATTGGTCGGTGTTGAATGATCTTCCATCTAAAGCATTTCGGAGATCGTCTCTATTTGGTGTAGTTGTTTTTTGAGCATTACACTCTATATTAAATGTCATGTATTCATTGTAAAATAAGAAGAAATTGGCAGCATAAACCTGAAAATTATGAACTTCATTTTCAATTTCCATAGTTCGTTGAGGGTAACCTAACCAACCAGCTTTGGAGGAGTCCCAGAACAAATAATCCAAATAAGAAAAGTATCAAAGAGAATATCAATCTCGATTTCGAGATTAGATGAGGTGTCAAAATTCGATAAACAGGAATGCAAATCTAACGAAAATAACGGTCTGTCGTTTTCAAGGTCATAGGCTCTTTGATATTCTGAAAGAGGGACACCACGTTCAAAGCCCGCGCTTGCTTTCCGCATTTTTGATAATTTTTTTAGAATAGAAATACAGCTCCAAAAAAATACGGGGACATTTTTCTATAACATACTCCAATATAAAAAAAAAATATTGAAAAATGCCCATTATTTTTAGTCTCTTTGTAATCTCCCAGGTTTTCGTCACAAAGTCCTGGGACTTTATATAGAGCTATTCAATTTAAAACTAGACGCAATACCAAAAATCAATATTGTTCCTGCTATCTTCATTTTGTATTTATTTCAATGTCAGTTGAAATAAAATTTGTGTTTTTCATCAACATCAATTTTTTTTATACTTATATGTGAATACATCTTAACTATTATTTATGCAAAATAATTTATTATAAACACTGCTGGTAACTTGAATAATTTTGTTTTAATATCATTCAATAAACAATTAGATGAAGAGGTGACAGATAAAAAATGTAATTTAATACACTACACAACGCCTCCATGATAATAGAAATAGATATTATAGTAGAGGTCAAAAGTAGAGTTAAAGGAGAGGTTTTCACCGTTTACTACCAAAAAATTACATTTTTCTGCATATTCTCATTATTCTGCCTACCATAGATTCAGAGAAACATTCACGATCCAAGTTCATTTTATGAAATAACTTTTGTGGAGTTCGCATCCTATCGCCAATACCAATCATCATCTTACGCGGTTGAGATTACGTTTTTATTCGCAATATAAAAGTGACAAGCAGCTTCTGTATTTGATATCGTCACTTGAAATTTATTCGTTATCCACCCTGTATATTATTATTTTTTATAAACGGGGGATTATTCGCGAATCTGGGGGATTCTGAGCTTATCTTCGAATGTCCCATCCCATGTCTTGTTTAATTGGGTGACGCGCGGGAACAAACCTTCTTCAGCTCCATCAAAGTAACACTACGCACGTGCTATGTACACTATTTTTTCTACTAGCATACGGAAAGACCCAAAATTTAGCATAAAGAAACATTTATTATTGAATACATATCAACAAATTAATTATTATTTTTTGATATTCATTTGATGAGGCTTATACCAGGGCCATTGCCTTTTTTTTGAAATATATGTTTCTTTTTATTAAGAATTATAGCAAAGTTCCAATAAATATCTCAATTTTTCGGTCATTTGGTGGACTACAACCAAACAACTCCCCAAAAACTCAACAAATTTACTTTTCGCATGCTAGTGTAAGAAAATCTCTGAAGAAGATAGCTTGGTTATAGAAACGCTCGTAATATACAGATCACGTAATTTCTTATGGAACCTTCCTGGATTACACAAGTACGTGTTTCTAATAATAATACTTTATATTACAATATATTCGAAAAAATTGTAAATACATAGATTTTTACGAAGTTCAATTTATAAGAGGGAAACGTAAAGTATCGTATTTTTTGGCACAATGGAATAAGATCATAGCAGCCTCCTTAGGTGAAGTTCCTTCCGGCTTTACCAGGCAAGTATTTGCGATTTTTTCAGCATTATCTCTGTTGACCACTACATATTTATAGAATTCCCTAAGATTCTCCGAAACGTAGTCACCCTGTTCGTTTTGAACTCCAAACTTTTGATTCATACAAAGAAAAAAGGCAGCCGTTTTTTCTTCATTAAATGGTTTTCCATTTTTGGCGTTTATGAGATCTTCTCTGTTCGGCGCGGTGACGTTTTGAGCATCACAGTCCACATAGTTTTTGAAGTATTTTGCGTAGAACAAAAAATAGTTGTCTGCATCAACCTAAAAGAGATAAGAAGGCCCAGCACTTACTTGAATGGATAATAGGACAATATTAAATATTATGTATAAAGAGAAAATAGGATAATATACATCAAGGTGGTGAAGACGAGCACCAAAATTAATTCGCGAGGCTTGTGAATGTCTTGACAACCATGGTGTATACAGTGCTATTCAAAAGTCTTCTACCCCCTCGTATCTTTTGAACGGCTACACACGTTGATAAAATTTGCAGGGTGAAAAAAAAGTGTTGTAAACTTAGAAGACGTCACAGTGCCACTCTGGCCAATAATTTTAAATAGGACTTTATGGCAAGTGATATCTCCTTTGAAAGGCATTGACATTGGCTACATAGCGATATTGATTTTGTTTGGGTTTAAACTAATTTTGACGGATAAATTGAACAAATACCAAATTTATTATTTTTATTCAAATAATTTTATCTTGATAGGTAATTTTAAGCAGCAAATATGCTAAAGACAATCTCCTGGGTGTACAAAATTAAGTTGCACAAGTTTTTGTTGAACTACTATCCCTGAATTTTCAAAATATTTGACCTAGGTTGATAACAGAGAAAATTATCAACCACTAATAGAGAAATTCAACTTCACAGTCGGCTAGAAGTAGCAATAATTGTCAACTCCACATCTGGTAGTCGAAAAACTCTTTTGAATTGTTGTTCTATATTTATCCAGGTCCAAATTTCCTCCCCTTATGCAATGCTTCTTCATGCCATTTTTGCATTCTACAGCTGACTAGACTGTGGTTTGATTTCCAGAAAAAATTCACAAAAATAATAACGAATACATGAACACAAGGAACATGTAGAAGATATAGAGACACTAGACTTAATTGAAATCTTCGATAAATTATTACAAACATTCCATAGTCCAGTAACTGAAGACCTGAAAATAGGCAAACCTATCAATATATTTGTCCAATAATTTTTTTGGCTTGATTTGTAGGTCTTTACAGGTACTTCAAAGGGAGAAAAAGTTCTCTAATATTGCCCCTTGGCTAAGGGCCCAAAATGGCCCCTAAAGTCCCAAAAAAACGGTTTTCCGCCAATATCTTCCGAAATACGCAATTTGGACAATTTTTGTTGGGGTAAAAAGTGAAGGTCGTTAAATTATCTACAAAAATGGTCCCCATAATTTTTTTCGCAACACGAATATTTTTTGCGAAAATGGTCTTTGAAAAAACCAAAATTTTTACACCGAATATTTTTGGTGGTTTCTTACTAAATTTCTGCTCGACTTTAAATACAATAAAAAAACTTACCATTGATGCAATTCCAATTAAAAATATTAAAGCAGCGATCTTCATTTTGTTAGTATCTATATATAAGTGAGAATATAATGTTAAAATTCAAATGATAAATGACGTTTTATAAACTTCGAAAATTGATATATGCATACGAAGATACAACAGCTGTTGAACTGTTTATCGAATAGAATAACTTCACAGCTTGTTTTCGTATCAAATTCAGCAACAACTCGATAAGGGAACTAAAATAGTTATTGAACGTATTAATGTAATCGAGCTATACCGCCTACCAGCACTTGTTCATGTTTCATCAGTATACTTATAGTAGTTGATCTATATTTTTTCATCATTGCAAAAAGATTGGATAAGAAAATCACAAGTATAGTTTGGCAAACGTAACTGAAGCTACGGGGTATCGGTAAGGGCTGAGGGAACAAAGACGATAATCAATATCACGCACGCGCAACCGGTTGCATAGCAACGGAACGTGTAGAAATTTTAAGCTGGTTCTTCTATTAATTATGTATTTTATATTCAAGCATATTAATTTAGATTTAATTCAAATTTTTTAATTGATGCCAAATACCACTATGAGTTTGGTGAAGACATATTTTACAAACTAAATATGTGAGCACTTTCCCCTTTATTTTATATTGAATTGAAAGTGAACAGCCCTCAAAATAAATGAAAAAATAATTATATAATATTCAGAATAATGATAGTATGGAAAAACAACATATTCAAAGGTCATAGTGTCATTTAGATAGAAGATATGGCAATAATAAACGATTTATTCAATTAAAAATTTTGTAATAAGTTATTATGATTTCCATATCAATAAATCCATATACAATTATGTTACTGTTGAGAGAAATATTCCAATTGAAATAATTGTTGAAACAATGCATTTTTCACAAACCGTCTGTAGAAAATAAGTTATGGAAAATCATATTTATTTGACATGATAAGATTTTGATTGTCACAAATAAATCTTTTTCTCGGTGTAACATTCGAACTATGACAAATATCGAACCTCAAGAACAATATCAACCGGTGAATATAGTACTGCAAAAAAGGTAGAACGTGTCGCGGGACACACGGTAGGAACTGTAGTTCCTTTTAAGCAAAAAGTATGTAATACATTTGACGTTATAGATAAACAATTTGCAGAGCCTCGGTGGCCGAGTAGTAAGCAAACCAGACTCTCACGCGTTAGACCCGGGTTCGATTCCCCGTGAAGATGTATTTTTTTATTGTTAGTTTTATTTTTTTAAAAATTATTCTGCTTGATATTAATAACGACAACAGGTAGACGTTTGAAATATTTAGCAGAATATTCATTATTATAGATAATGGTACGGTACCCTTCATGAGGGAGTCCTAGACCCCTTAATCGCGCAAAAAAATTATGGAAATAATAGTAAAAATGTATCCGAACAAATTCAAGTATATCTCCAGCACTGCGAATACCAGCTTTGCATGAATTTTAATATAGCATCGGTGGTTCAGTGGTAGAATACTCGCCTTCCACACGGCGGCCCGGCCCGGGTTCGAATCCCGGCCGGAGCATATGAATCGCTGCTTCGTAAACGAGTGAGAGACATAACAGACGTAACATAACGTAGCGTAACATAACGCGCAACTGTCAGATCTTTTGCGTCGCGACCTCTGGTCGCTCAAACATAACCTGACGTAAAGAACTAAAGTTCCAAAAATTTAGGGAATCCGGAGCTGACAGAAGTGTTCACTGGACCAGGTAGACAACCAGGCTGCTATTGCAACATACCTTGAGCAAACAAAATTGGGAAAAATTGGGATGAAATACTTACTCAGATACTCTGCTTCTGTTAGAAGTTACAAGGACTCGGGAGGAATAACTTTGAAGAGAAAAATACACTTTCTGTATGCCTCTTGGACGTGGGAACACCCAGGAAATTTCTAAGGGCATAATGAAGAAAGAGCAACTAGTTATATCAGATCTAATAATTATTTGACAATAGTACTAATGCCCGTGTACAACTCAATTTCAATAACTTCTTCAACAATAACTGAATTCTCAATCTCACCAGCTTCCATAATCTTCTCAATTGGGTCGAAATGGATATAATATGGCTTTCCAACTCCATTTTTCTGGTACCTTTTATGGTAGTAAATTCCTACCATGCCTTCCAAATGACACTCATATGTGATTTTAATTCGTACAATTTTTTTATCAATCTTCCACTCAATGGTCGTGGATTCACCAGGATTCAACGTCATCTGACTCGATGACCCCGATTTCAAAGTAACTGAGCTCGATTTGGTTTCCGTACTGCCCCAGCCCCGCGAATACCTCAAAGCAGTTCCTGCATTGATCATCTTGATATTGTAACCAATCAACTGATTGAAGGATAAGTTAGTCTCATTATACCATGAAGAGGTAGCTGAGTTGGAAACTGTTCTCTCAATGGAGGAGCTGTGAGTGGTCGATACCGAGCTGTTTTTATTCTCAAAAGTTTCTGTCTTTAGAACAGTCGAGTGTGTCCTTACGTCCATCACTGCGGACTGTTTTACTTTTGTTATCTTCTTAGGCTGATGCAGGTTGTCTTTAGAGTACAAGACACCCAAGGAGGTTGGGTAGCGGAGGTAAACGTCTGTTGGCCTCCGTCCTTTGAAACTTCTGACCGCCTCTTTCAAAATTTCGTCGCTCAGTCCAAATTTTTTTTTATCTCCATCTGTTATTTTGTTCGCAATTTTTCCAGATGTTTTTATTTTGAATAAATCGTTTCCATTTTCTTCTATTTCTATGGATATACCCGTTTTTTTGGATGATATAAATCCAAATATCTATAAAAAATGTAATAATTATTATGGAATTCAATTGAAACAGATTTGACGACGTTTTGACAGTCCAATTTCTCGAAAACTGTTCATATGACATGTATGAAATTTGGCAGATATAAACAGTCGAAACTAATGCTTATACTTATTATAAAATGACTTCCGTTTTTCCTATCATTTCGGGTCACGTGACCCCAACATAATTTTTTTAAATGGGATAACCGGTATAATATTACAATTTTCGATATATCATTCAAAAACAAATTCAACGATACCACACTTGTCATCATTGTATTGTGCGGTATAAGAAAAATCAATATTTTTGTTTAAATCCCAATGCAAATATTGTACCGATTTGGCATCACTGGAATAATAGAAAATGACAGTCAATTTCAACAGTTGAAAAAAAATTACCATAACCATGAAATAAAAAAAGCTGTATAATTGTATATTGAAGTGTAGAGATTTCGACTTACCCTTTTTTTATTGGAAAATATTTTTAAAATTGTATTCAAACTCATAGTTAGTTGACTGATACTTTTTCAATTAACTCACTGGAATTGCAATTTGAAGATTAGATATGAGGTATATGATTATTGATTATCTTAACCTTAATCATATAATAAATAGTTTCGTTATTTGTAAATGGTATTGTAAAATTAAACTTTTGCGTACTAATACAAAACAATAATTTATTACGTAACGTGTGTGGTAAGAAGCATTTTACGCACGTAATTCCGTGAGTGCGTAGAATGTTTTACAGCACGAGTTGCGTACTATACTTTACCTACGACCTACTTGTACTTGTATTTATATGAAGCATAAGAAATAACAGTTACATATTTTTAGAGGTGCTTGGTAAACTTCCATCTCCTCCATTTTTATTACTCCATTACCAATGAAAGAAGTACATTAAGGAGCTAACGTTTAATCATTATAAATATTATATTGTTGATAATCAAAAGTCCATTTTTCAATTATAATCAATACATACTTAGTCCTTTGGGCTTTTCGTGGCAATATCGAATGTTTTCAAATAGTAGATTTTGAATAAAATGGCGACGTTTATTGACAGTTGCTAGGATGTTGCTAGGGAAGCCGAGCGATTTACTTTACAGCTGTGCGTCTTTTTTACAGTGCGTAATAGACATCATTTCATTGATGCCGAATATGTGTTATTGACTGATTACTGGGGGGGTCGTAGGTAAATATATTAATAATGAATTTGATCATTTTGATTGTTGGATCTTTTCCTTTTAATTTCCCAATCTTTCTAAATAATTTTTTCCACAACAAGCTGTGAAGTTAACGATTATTGCTTCTTCCAGAAAACTAAGGAAGTTGAATTTCTCTATTAGTGGTCAATAATGGACAAATTCAAATATTTTGAGAATTCAGGGAGAGTAATTCAACAAAAACTTGTGCAACATAATTTTGTATACCCAGGAGATTGTCTTTAACATATTTGCTGCTTGAAATTACCTATCAAGATAAAATTATTTGAATACAAATACCATTAGTTTAAAATTCGCACTCAACCAACCGGTAGAACCGGAAGTCTGCCATCTTTGAAGATATTTTAGTTAAAAAGATCGTATCCGCAAACCCAAACGTAGCAATTTTCATGATTTTACTATAAGTATTTTGACATATACAGATAATTGTAACTCGTCGTGGGACACCCTGTATACACTATGGTGGTGAAGACATTTATAAGCCTCGATCAATAATAATAGTCTTCACCACCTTGTATAATATACTATTTCCCACGCCAATTAGAACCCCTCAATATTTTTCACCCATGAATTAATTTAGAGAAACCCTGTATTCATCAATTCTACTTTCGAAATTAATAAGCTGGAAACTTTATAGTATTGTGGATTGTATAAACATTTATTATCAATAATAACGCCATTTGTAACGAGTTTAACAGTTGTGACCGAAGCACTTAATCGACCCCATAAAACATTGTCATGATGGTAATGTTTTGAGGCTGGATGTAGGGAACATAAACTTTAATCATTGAAGTTGAATTGGAGGTGTTATAAAAAGGATATACCCACTTTATGATGGTTTTTATTAGATACACTTAGAATGAAGCTTCGAAGAACTGTTAAATATAACCTTACAGAAAATCCTCCAAACACCACTAGTGCAACAAATACAGAAACAGAAGAAAAAGAAAACGCTGAAGATTGTTCAGATATTTAGTTGTACCTTTAAGAAAAATCGAATATTCGAGAAATTCCCCAACTTTCTATCATTCAAAGTTTGTTTTTAAAAATAATAAAATATAAAAAAAGAAAAATTATTCATTTATTAGCATAGTCAAAAATTAATTGAAAGTTAAGACACATTTGAAATTTTGTATAGCAGTTTTTTCAGCCGACCAGTTAGATTCTTTTTTCCCACACTCGTTCACTACATCTTCTACTTTAGTGGTATCCTTTAAGGCTTCCAATAAATCCTTTCTGAGCGCTTCTTTATCGATATCACCATTTTCTTTGATGCTTCCAATTTTTTGAAGTCGGCACAAAATATGCGGACCAGCTTGTTCGGCATTTCTTTCGAGAACAGTCAGATTCAACCAATCTTCAGGTACACGTGTTGCTGGATTAGCTTGACATTCATCGACCAAGGACTTGATCCTTGATATATATGCTTCATTGAGAGAATCCTTGAAAATATATATTCGATTAACAATTAACCATTTTATAGGTTTCCAGCTAAATTGGATAAACATTTGGTATAATACAAATTATCAAACCCACTGATTATACAGAGTGACCTAAAGTCTGGAAAAGATCAATTATATCGTAAATTGCTCAGCCCTAATTGTACAAAATTTGGGGTGCACCTATTTTGGGATACGTAGATTCCAGGTTTGTTATTTGCGTTTTTAATATATTTGCTGTTTCTTTTACATTATTAGTAACTTTGGTCATCCCATATTTTGATAGAAATAGTAGTTTGTGCAACTAGTGCGATATGGACAATCCACACGAGTCGAACAGCATATTTTTTCTACGACCCACTTAAGAAAAAATCTAGAAAATAAAAATTTCTATAAACTGTAATATAACTTCAAATTGAAAATTCAACAATTCAATTTTATGTTTCCACTAATTTTTTTGTGGTAAACGTACAGTTCTTGAATGTCCAATTTGTATAATGCTACGGTTTTCCTTTTTAAATATACGATGCTGTTATAAGTAGATGTTGCCAGTCGGACTCCCTCATGAAGGGTACCGTACCATTATCTATAATAATGAATATTCTGCTAAATATTTCAAACGTCTACCTGTTGTCGTTATTAATATCAAGCAGAATAATTATTTAAAAATAAAATTAACAATAAAAAAACTTCTTCACGGGTAATCCAACCCGGGTCTACAGCGTGAGAGTCAGGTTTGCTTACTACTAACCACCGAGGAATATGCAAATTGTTTATCTATAACGTCACATGTATTACATAATTTTCGCTTAAAAGGAACTAAAGTTCCTACCGTTTGTCCTGCGACACGTTCTACCTGTTTTTATTGGTAATACTTGAAAAATTCAGGTTACTTCCAGACTACATGAAATCATAAGTGTTGCATATGGTTGAGCTCGTATTGAATAGGAGATTCCAATAATGACTGAGTATACAGAATGATGAATTTGAAAAACCAAAGTTACTAATAATACAAGATAAACGGCAATTCTGGCAACATTGCAAATATCAAATATAGAATCTCCGTATCCTAAAATAGGTGTACCCCAAATTTTGTATAATTGAGACTAATAATTTACGGGATAGTTGGCCGTTTCCAGACTTTTTGACCACTCTGTATATTTCGCGACTTTTTAAAGATCTTCTACAAAAAGAAATGAATGAAAACTTGAACTTTAATAAGTTTTCAATGCTGAATATTAAAAAAATAGATAACGGTGATCTAACCAAAAATCTTGCAGTCTGGTTATTAAAAAAAATTAATTATACGGAAAACATTGGTTTTAAAAAATATTTTCGATATGATTTCCCCTAATATTATTCACACTTGATAATTCGACAAAAAGTAGATTTTCAAAAAAATTCTTAATAGTAACTGTCTATTTTCAAAATTAATTGTACTCACTATCGATCCAATAATGCAGAATAAAATCACAATCCAGGTCTTCATATTTAGTTCAGGTTTCCAATGAGAATTACTTGTTATTGTTCAGCTTGTGGCAATATATTTATGTTTATTTCCGAAAAATTTTGTTTCCATAACCTCCCACCTTTCTTATCTGACTTTCTTATTAATGTGGAACAGGTTATTTAATTTTAATTTCCATTAGGTATTTATAGATACAAAATTTAATAACAATAGTCGTGTAAGTCTGGAAAAATTTCACTTATTACTTGAAAATAACGAATTACATTTTGTCCTGGTCTACAAAATCAGCAGAAATGAACTTTACAAATTTTCTTTTGCTGAATTTTGAAAGATAGGAACCCAACATTATCCAATTCCTTTTTGCGTGCGTAAAAAGGGACGAGAAAGTTTTTGAGAATGACTCAATTTATGAAAGATTGGGTTTTATACCTTCAACATTTCAAAAAACTAGGATTTCAGACCCAAGTCCTTTTATACAGTGTGGAAACCACTTATGGAATAAAATTCTTTGTCATTATTTCAAAAAATGTCATGTGCTTCCACAAAACTTTTTCGGACCTGTGAAGGCTCTTCCCATTTCCTTCCCTGTGATATCAATGTATTTGGAAATTGGCCAAAACCTCAAATTTGCAATTATTATTTAATATTTTAACAAAATAACAAAAATAACTGTTCCACTATGTTTTCAATTCGATTCGAAAAAGCTATTTCCAAGATGAAAAACCCGATTAAATCGTACAAATCTTCAATTCTCTATTTCGAGAGATTCTCATTAGCACGCACAATACAATCGATCTCTTGTAACGGATCGTTCAGAAGTATTTTATTGAAAGTTTGAAATTCCGAGTTACAAATTGTTTTGACAGGGATAAATGCACCGATCATTCAGTACAACAATAAAGCCCTTACTCCGTATCCCAAGTTTTATCATCTAAGTTTCGCTATTTTCATTAGAAGTTCGATCTCTTAGCTGTGGTGGAATGTCTGATACACAGATAAAGTCGGAAAGATAAAGATAGGCAGGGATGCTGGGAATTCTTAGAAACTTCGAACAATTTATTGATTGGATGTACTTGATTTGTAAAAACGGGTTTTAAATTTCTATGAGTATTTCAAGCTCTTGTATTTTAGATTAGAGTAGAATTAGAGTGGCTCTTTGTACTATCCCACTGCCCTCGATATTTCTTCTCCGAGTAAGTGAAACCGCACCTTTGCTAGGCCTTGGAACTCACAGAGTATGTGAACCACGGTTTCGTCTTCTTCCTGGCAGAACCTGCATAGGCTGTCATCTGCTAGGCCAATTGTGTGCATATGTTTCCTTAGCCTACAAGGTCCGGTCAGCATTCCCACCATCATCCGAAATTTGACATAGTAGGTCCTATGACAGCTTGGCCGAAAGACTTTTAAGGAATAATTTAGCGTGCCTTTGTCCTGGGGTTTCATACCACCAGCGCAACGCTGTTCATCCATTTGTAGATGCTCTCCTTAGTTAGACATCTAGCAATTCCACAAGAAGGTTCTGGCCCTATCATCACCTCTTGTATGTTGTTTTCGGTCATTATGTGACTTTATATATTTTTCCAATCACTACACCTTAAATCTCTATTACGGAGTAAGTCCTGTAACCTGAAGGCTACAATGCAATGTAGTATTCTGACTATCGTGAGTTTATCGAGAAGATGGAAGCTGATGACTTAATGGGAGTCAACTATTTAGACTGTTAAGCATAACCCAACCAAAGGAACGAATGACTGAATACCCAGAGGTACTTTAAGTAGAAAATTCAGAACTTTTATATATTTTTCCATTAAATTGGAAGTAATTAGAAACAGATTCATTTAAAAAGTGATATGGGGTTCCACAAAGTGAGGTTCTAAGCAGTAAATTCAATATACATATACAGGGATAAAAAAAAACATTCAATACATGACGACTAGTTAAATCTATGTAGGTATATGGCAAAATACTTATAGTAAAATCATGAAAATTTTGTTTTTTTTGGGTTTCCGGATACGATCTTTTTAACTAAAATATTTCCGGTTCTACCGGAAGTCGACTGCATTTTTGTTATTTTGAATAGAACACCCTATATAATAACACATTTTTGGAATCTACTTAAATTTTAGTATACTTTTGTCTGGAAACTTTTTTTGAAAAATGCTTACTTTTTGAGTTATTGATTTTTTTGTAAAAAATTTGACCGTCTCAGACCCTTGTAAATTATTTTTTTACGAGGATACCCTTAAAGATATGACAATGGTTCCTGTTCGTTTGCTTCAAGCAAGGTCGAACATATTTGAATCTATGTTGAACAATTTTTCATTTTATACAGGGTGTGTATAGAAAGTGTTCAAAGCTTAACTTCATAAATATCGAATTCCTTCATGTTTTTAAATAGAACCATCCGGTTTTTTCTATTTTAATGCATTCAGGGGTGAACAATAAGGCAAATTCATGTATACTTTCCTATACCTAAACCTTACCGTTATCCAGATATTAAATGTTTTCTGTAAATTCTGTATACATTCTTGAATATTTATCAACCCCGAATGTAGATATATCCACAGCTTCATTCAATATTACTGGAATATCAATCTATCCAAACATACATCTGAACGTTCCTTTTATTTATTCAAGATATGAATACGTCATGTTATTATAAATATATTATAGGTGTCTACCAAATATATGTGGGTTGACAGCCCCATTATATTCGCTCTCGATATTTTCTATTACTAGTTGTAATACAAAGACAAATCAGTCAATTTTGAGCATTTTCTTGGTATTACAATGAAATGGAATCACTCAACGATTCTACTATAATCCTTTGATTGGGAAAAAGTCGGCAAGCGAGACGAACACCTGCTTTAACTTTTCCAATTGATTTACAGAACAAACTTTAACCGTATCAGTTGAATTAATTGGGAATTTCTTAAAGCTTAATTAGAAGGAAAACAATTTGAAACCTGAGGATTCCGAATAATATCAGATGAAATGGGATTCGAGCGAAACATTTAATTGTGTATCCTCGGGAATAATAATCAATAAACCCAATACTAATTTGGAATGTTCTCTGATACAAAACTTAGTCAAGCATAAAACCCTTCAAGATGGATTCTCCTTCCTTTATGTAATTAATTCCAGTTTTAACCAGCTTAATAATAGTTTAAGTCATTCGACAGTTATATTTTTTTATATTGCGTGAGACCTAAAAACAGGGACAAGCAAGAAGTGACACTCCCATTTCATTCCGATTTAATTGAACAATGGGTGAAATTTAAAACTATAATTTTATAGTTCAACTTTGAAAATTTTCAACCCTCACGACCGAACAGAAATCCTGTTGTTGATAACTATTATACGATAAAACTAATAATAATATATTGTACGTATACCGTATATAAGATAATTAATAAATGAAATAACTGCATTGAATGGCATTAAAGTACCTTGCCAATGACTTCAAAAAACGAACAAAAAATTACAGCCAGAGCTTAAAATTATTTTCTGAAGAAACCTTGCAATCTAAGTGTTGTTGTGCAGGCTCCGTCTGAACATAGCTGATGTAAAGCTACGAGATGCTTCAGGAATGCGTTCTTTAAGATCTTCTAAATCATAAAATACTTCAACCTAGAATTGTAACTCTTACGTTGTCAGCAGTGACTACTGTTTTAAAAGCCATCTGAGGTTTGGCCGCAGAAACTATAAATTTCAGTGGGAATTTCAAATATCAAATTGAGGGGAAATTTTTTCTTTTTTTTTAAATAAATTGACTTTACCAAAATAACACAAAATGCGGTTTTGGTCGACTTCGCGACCCTCGGAGTTTTATGTTAATTTTAGATTTGTTGGAAAGCTTACCTTAAATATAGCAGATTAGAACAGAAATTTCGCTGGATCATCCAGTAATTACTTCAAAAATCACGATTTTAGTTCAAAAAATTGTCCTTTTTCAACACTAACTCATGCTATTTCACGATCAATATTTTCACTTCAAACAGTAAGGGTTATTATCTTGAACTGAATGTCAGCCTGTTTCACACAAAAAACAGGAAATTCTGCTAATTTTTAGAAATATTCGTGAGCATAAATATTTTCGTTTGACACTTGAGCTTATAAAATTGCATACTAAAATCTTATGTCAGAGCTTATGTCTAGATATCCTAGGTTCACAAACTAGGATCAGTTGACACTTCCTTACGGTCTTGTCAAATGGTCTTAATTTTCTTTCAGCTGAATACCTTGTAATAGACTACATGAATATATCACAAAAAGTAAGGTTAGATTGAAATTGCTGGTGCTGCCAAATTAATTTCTGCAACATTTTTCACTATATCTACAATAGAATTCGGTGATTAAATTAATATTTTTTTCAACGTTGTTTCAAAAATATTAAACAACGAATTCACGTATGAAATTTTTTCCATAAACTTTTGTTATTATTAGTAAACTAATAAATCAACAAGGATGTTGGGGCATTGAATAAAACTACTGACACGTAATAGATATATGAATAGGAAAACATTAATCACTACGAAAAGACCCTAAAATTAATTATAAAAATTTTCTACAGAAAAAAAAAATAAAAAGAAAAGTTGATGTAGCCAATTACAACAGCCATTCATCATGCGTTATCGTCTCCGCAGATTGCCCTTTCACGTGCCGGAAAATTTATATCGGCTTTGAGGAAACATATGATAGCATTATCTAGTTGAAATTTCCAGTTTTTTTGGTCGAAAAGATGAAAAAATTCGCGAAACTGATAATATTAACATTAGGCCAGACGATTGCGGTAACAACTACAAGTAATTAGAAGTACGGCTGATTTCTTTTTTCATAAGTATCTTGAAGTACCTATGTAGATTAATATGAAAAAAAGGTTACCAGTCTATCGATTTCCCAAATTAGAAAGAAGAATCAAAGAACTTTTTTTTCGAAGCTTTAATGGTAAGAACTTATTTAGATGAGATCTTCCCCAATAAATGGATTGGATGAAGAGGTACTATTAAGTGGCCAGCTAGATCGCCAGACCTTACGCCGTTAGATTTTTTTCTGTGGGGTTATCTCAAGAACAAAGTATATGCAACACAACCAACTAGCATTGTAGACCTCAAAGACAAGATAACTACAGAAATACGGAATATTTCACCTCAAACTTTGAACAAAGTTAAGGAGGAGTTCTATAGGAGACTGTGCTATTGCCAACAACTAGGTGGAGAACATTTTGAGCATTTATTTTAATATATATTATTAAAATCAAATACATCAGGTATTTTATGTATGTGTTTAATAACTGTAAAAATAAAAATTTCACCCTGTATAATTTATAATTGACCATACATTATTTAGTTGGTTGGAATCTGTTCAATAAGAGGATTTCAAAAATATGCAAATATACAAGGTGTTTCATTAAAAAAAACAACACCGACTATGGCATACTTGCGTGAATCACCCTATACATTCACATTCATGTTCACATAACGCACAACTCAATTCAAAAGTTGACGTGTCTCGGCATTTTTTATAATTTTCTAAAATAATGACAAAGAATTTTATTCCATAAGTGGTTTTCACACTGTATATTGAATACTGTAACTTTGATAAAACTGTTTTTCAAAATAAGATTCTCAAATTAAAATTATGAATGTTCCGGCTACTAATTTTGTTTTTGTAGGAATTTTTTCATCATAACCAAAGTAGCTTTTCGTGAAACTTGACATTCCTCGGCCACTTAATATTAATTGTTTATGTCATCTCAATGATTAGCTGAAGAATTCATTCAAAAGGCATACTTGAGCACGATGTCTCATTCTGAAAGTTTTTACATGAAATTTGTGTTTCCAATAAGGAAGAATGATAAAAATCGTGATTTTAAAGAAATTCTCATTCTTCCCGATATAAACAATCTTTAATATTCCATGATACTATTATACAGAAATCAACAACTCATCTAAACATCAAGTCAAAGTACGGACAGCTGATTGATAGAGCCAATAATCGCAAAATTTGCGGTTGCTGCTTCAACTACATAGGGCGCTGGGAAACCACAGAGAACCTGTCAAGATCTATCACCCTGTGCATTAACTCCGTATATTATGATAAAGTGTATAGAATCGAAAATTAAATTTCAGAAATTAATTCACTCAAAAATGCTACAATTGTGTAGAATTTATATTTATATTTTGTTTTATATCATGATAACTAGTTTCCAAGTAATATTGTACTTTTTATGGTTCCATAAAATATGGAAAAAATCATAATAAACATGTATGAGTAAGCAGTAGTCTCACCTTGAAAAAAGAAGCAGTTCATTTTAAATAAATAGTAAATTAAGCTGCTTTGATAATAATTTGAAATAAAAATGTGGAATTTACTTACAGTTTCCTGTGAATAATTGTCGATGAAATAAAACAATTAATTTGATTGAATCTACATTATATTTGAACCTATTCTCAACCTAAGGCTGTAACCCGTTTCGCTAACGCAGTATCTTTCTCAAACGAGTGTAGGTATAATGAGAATTTTCAATTTTAATACTGAATATTACGGATATTCACAAAAGTATTATAATCTATTAACAAGGAAATAAAAAGCAAAAAGTGTCTAAATGTTGGTTAAACTAAAGTATTTAACAAGTTTACCTGGAAATTCATTCACAACAATCTTACCGAAACCTTTATAGGTAAAAAGGTTTGATAAGGGAGAATTGTTGATATCTATTTGGTCGTTAAGAAGATTATCTGGATATTTGTTTTCATTTACCTCAAGAGCTTCTAAAAGATTCAATTTGAGGGATTTAGGTTCTATATGCAAAATTTCAAAGTTTGAATCGAAAGTGTGTTGGTTTGCTAATAAATTATTTGATTAGTTGGAATTTGATTTTTGCTTGTCAAAGCTACGTTTGTGTTCAGAAATTCTAGTTTTAAAATTCCTAAATATTCTACCTATATAAATCATAAAACAAATAGCAGTAAATAATAATTACGATCCAAATTTAATAGACAATATCATAAATAAAAAGATAACTACAGAACAATTTTTTCCTTCTGATAAAAACAAAAATAATCAATTTAAAAGCTTAACATACTTTGGAATACCATCCTTAAAAATCGAATCATTTTTAGAAACTTTAGACTTGAATATTTGCTTTAATAAAACCGATTACAATTTATCCAAATTCAAATCTAAATCTTCGAAATGAAACAAATCAGGAGTTTATAATTTAAAATGTGGTTATAACAACTGTGATAAAATTTATATAGGTAGAACTTTTAGGAATTTTAAAACTAGAATTTCAGAACACAAACGTAGCTATCACAACCAAAAATCAGATTCTAACTACTCAAATCATTTATTAACAAACCAATACACTTTCGATTCAAATTTTGAAATTTTGCATATAGAACCTAGATCCCTCAAATTGAATCTTTTAGATGCTCTTGAGATAAATAAATAAACATATTCGACCAAATAGATATCAAAAATTCTCCCTTATTAAACCTCTTTACCTAAAAAGGTTCCGGTAAGATTGTTGTGAATGAATTTTCAGGTAAACCTGTTAAATACTTTAGTTAATCCCATATTTAGACACTTTTTGCTCTTTATTTCTATGTAAATAGATCAAAATACTTTTGTAAATATCCGTAAAATTCAGTATTGAGGCACTGTATAAATTAAAAATTGTTCATTATGCTTCGTTTGATAAAGCTACTGTGTTAGCGGAACGCGTCACAACTTTAAGTTGAGCATAAATTCAAATATAATGTAGATTTGAACAAATTTATAGTTTTATTCCATTGTTCATCATCAAGTAGAAGCCTCATCTATTCAAGTTTCCAATAATTGTCATTTTAGTGAAGACTGTTATCAAAACATAATAGTGTAATTAAATATCCTCCGTGGCATATAGCCAGAGGAGTAGTTGTTGAATACTTATTATATTGATAGGCACATCATATATTTGAATTATAAAGTAGGTACTTACATTATATTTGAAGATAATAATCAAAACTCACCTGAAATAAAATAAAAACAATCAAAAATCATGTCCAATCTTATATATGATATTTTTTTCAAAGGAAAGTGTAAATTTAAAAATTAAATTCCAACTTTTACAAAAGGAAAACTAGCGACAGAAAGAATAAGTGATCAAATTATAAGAATTAAAAGAAAATAAATAGGTCAGCCGTACCTACACTTTCTACAAAAAGATGTAGAAAAGTGATGAGTAATAATACATATAAATGAAATGCAGTATATATCGATCAAACTCTGGAATTTGAGCCTGGACAGACATGGGAAATAAACGAGAAAGGAAAATAGGATGGTATAAACCTCGTAAATTGAATTTTATCACGAATCTCCCATTGGCGTTGCGTTTATTTGAGATTTTTTCTACCTATTTGAGATAGAAGGTGTTGTTACATATCAGCACAATTTCTCAGCACCTGTTCTATCAAGTTGGATGCATAATTCGTGAAATTAAATATCTGATGCTTCACTTAATAGTTATCCAAGTCATATTTGCCTAGAACAAATAACAAACTTATTCTACGGTTTTCTTTGTTTACATGGCGCAGTCAGATTTTCCTATTTTAACTCGTAATTTAACCCAAAAGTAAATATTTCACAATTAGCTCATTGAAACTTTACGATCCACTCCAATAGCGTCAGATTATTTCATTAAACTTGACTTCAAGGTTCGAAGAAAATTAAATTATTTCATAAATTCCCCAATGCACTATCCGGATTATACTTACAAATAAAGGATTTGATGCGGGATTATTCAAAAAAGATTAGTATACAGGAAAGTTTGTTCAAGAATTGACATCCTTTTTTGGATTTAATTTTAATACACATATATTCAAAAGTTTTGCATCACCTTAAATCTCCGAAAAAAAAAATGTGCTCATTATAAATGGATCAGAGATTAATCAAATAATTAGTTTCAATAAAAAAAACGTGTATATTTGTCAAAAATTTTTATTATCCAATAATAAACTTGCTTTAAACATAAAAAATTTTCTTAGAAATTGAATAAATTAAATACAAATTGATACTTTTAAAAAAAAAGGTTAAGTGAGAACCTTCATGAGAACTTTTAATAAAGAGTATTTCCACCTCTAGAATTTATGCAAGCTTGAAGTCGCCTGCCCATGCTGTTTACCAAATTATTGATATTCTGTTGAGGAATATTTCGCCATTCTTCTTGTGCCGCATGAAAAAGCTCTTGTACACTCCTGAGTGGATTTCTGCGTGCTGCCACTGCCCTGGCAAGCATGTCCCAAGCATGTTCAATGGGATTCATGTCAGGAGATAGGGCAGGCCAGTTCAAACGATCGATACCTTCAGTTTCAAGATACTCATTTACAGCTCAGGTCCGATGAGGTCGGGCGTTATCGTCCATAAAAACGAAGGAATTGCCAACAACTGCGCGCCATAGTCTCACGTGAGGATGTAGAATCTCTCTGAGATACCTATCACCAGTCATCGATCCCTCCACATGAATTAATTCTGTGCGATCATTTAACATGATACCAGCCCAAAACATAGCACTTCCTCCTCCGAAGGGCGGCACGGAGCGAGCATGGGCAAGCTGAGCAACTCTCGTTGGATCCCGCCAAACACGTATTCGATGGCTATCTTGTACCAAACAAATCCTTGTCTCGTCGAAAAAAAACACCGAATTAAAATCGTAAAAATCAAATGCCTTGAATATTAAAATGATCGCACTAAAAATGTTATCTTACAAAAAAAAACTGTAAACATCTGTATATTGCAAAAAATATGGAACATATTGGAATGGTAAACATTGATAAACATGCCAACAAAAAATTGTTAGCGCAAAAAAATTCCTTCGCATCCGAAGAAGGTGATGCAAAACTTTTGAATCTATGTTTGGTCGATATTAATGCATTTTCTCCAAACAACTGGTAATATAAAGTTACAAAACATAAATTACTTGAACTTCTTATTACTCGACTTACTCTATTTTTTGATTATCTATAGTCTGGACGGTCCCAAGAAAACCGCATTTAAACAAATACCACGCGTTATCTATTCTAAGTCGTATTAGACGACTCGCAGTAGGGCCCTGTTCAATCTTAACCACTTACCTAGGCCATTCAATGTGCGCGTGATTTCATTTTCGAGCGGTTTATCTTAAAATGAACCGACTTTGGGTTTGAGACTTCATTGAAGAAATGTATTAAATTCATTTGACTCTTTCTTTCAAATCAAACTCCATAACAGCCTGTCTAGAATATCTTGGACCTAAAGAATGATGTTATGACTGCCATGGAAAGCTTAATTGTGGTGAGTGGGTCTAAACTAGACGAATTTTGAAATGTAATTTTTTGTAAAATCCTAAAAAAACATTTTTTCATCGGTCTCTTCTTTTCAAATTCAATATTCCCGAGAAAAATGTATCCCCTTGAAAAGAAATTAGGGTTGGGTATTCAAGTAACCATATCACCCTTTTCCAGCCTTTTAAAAATTTGCGTGTCAAAGTAGGCACGCTCTCTTCCATTTGAAAGGAATCTTTTAATGTTACAATAAAAAAACTCGGAGTTTTGGATACAAATTGCAAGGATAACAAAAACTCCCAGTCAAAGTAAGGGAACAAATCCTAAGTGTGAAATGGGGGAGAAAAAAAATCTCATAAATGCGCTGACTTGTCACAAGAACAGTAAGTTGTCATTCAAATCGGAAAAAAATTTATACCGCCTCATATTACCATAAATTTCTCCTGCAATTTGGATGAATAAGATTACAATAATGTAAAAGGAGCTTGAGAATGTGAAACAAAATAAGATTTGTTATTTTATGTGGAAATTCAAGAATTTTATAAACTTTACGCATGATAAACCCTTTAAAATACAAATACAAAGAAGGCTCAGGATGTGGAGTTTACTCTAGAGCACTAAGTCCAAGGATTAAGTGCACTGATAGTAGACAAGCCCTATTAGCCTTGAACAGACAACGTGTTATATCGGGGCTAGTACTAGTGTGCCACCAAGATTTAGCGGCCTAAGTGCTGTAAGCCAACACTTACCCTCCCTACCCTACAGATACAGAATTTAACGAATAATATTTGTCCCTGTCCAAGCCCTATTATCTTCATAAAAATTACCACTCTTACTTAATTTTGGAGAAAATTAACTCTTTGATGTGAAGACAAAACAGCATCACATAAAAAAAATTAGAATTGTCCCAAGTCAAAGGTGTAGGAAGAAGGTACACAACTTGAATGGAAATTATAAAAGGGGAAAAAGTGAAAAGGTCCTTTGACGTAAGAGCTTTCAGCAGTTTTAACAGTTTTTTTCGTTGACTTGTGCGTGTAGGCTTTAGGGCAATTTTTAAAGAGCTTCCCATTGTAATTGAGATACGAAAAAAACGAGATACGAGAGTTACAATTGTCTAATTGAATGTTTACCTGAATTTTACGATCTACACCCTAAATTTTCTAGTAAAACATGATAAAAGTTTAAGATATGTCACTTTCTCGGACAGATAAAAGCTTTGTTCCGTGAAACAAATTGAAACTTTGTTCACACAAAGTAATAAAAACGTTTGGATTTCTTTCCCCCGAGTTTTGTCTACTAACTGTATCTCAAAATAATGAATGTTGCAGTGAATAAATATGTAGGGGGGATTGTGATAGTAACGATGATAATAATAATATTGGAACTAATGATTATTGAAGTTTTAAGATGAATAATGAGAATATCGCGCAAAAAGGAGTTTATCCAAAGTGGCTATAATATTCTTGGTTGTTGTCGAAAGGAATGCTAGATGAGCAAATATCATAACGTTGGATTGGCGAATGTGGAGATAAAAATACTTGTATAAAAAAAAAATTGGCGAAAATTCACTGGAACAATTATAATTTTCTTAACTGCATTCACCACTCAATGAATTCACCACACTTATTTGCCTTAATCAAGTTTTTACTACTAGGACTTGCGCGACTTGAAAATGGAAAGCTAGACTGCAAAATCCAGAGTATATATTGAGGTCAAAACTTAGGTTAATTCTTCCCAGGGTCGGCCAGGGTCATCATGGCAAGACTGCATCCTTTAATTTCATCCCATCTCTTTAGGGGTTGAGCATGGATGTAACTCCAGTATCCAGACAATATTATGTGTCAAAATCGTATTAAACAGATTTCCTGGCGTTTTAAAATCAACATAATATTTCAAAACTAAAAAATATATTGACAAAGCATCAATCAATAAGCTTGTATACAGCATGAATAATTTATTCAATATTCCACTGACATTCTGCATTGAACGAAACCAATTCAGAAAGACAAATTCCACCGAAATGAACCAATAATATTTTAGTCACATCTCTGTCTAGCCATCAACTCCCCGATTATGGGAATTGTTCATCTAAACCGACTGGGTTAAATCAATACAAGGCAAGTTTCGTTTCAATTTGACGATACAAGGGCATGTCTATTTTGTTGCAGTAGAAAGGAAATGAAATTTTATTAATCTTGACGGTGAAACAAATAGAGCAAATGTGATTGATTAACATCACTGTGTCATGGAAAGCAATTAATCATTGGAAAATTGGAAATAAAAATATGCCCCCGTAACGTATTTGGTTTATACTGAACGTTCTCCCTGGAGGAAACAAAAACATGTTAAATTAACAACTGAGTTTGATAATACCAAATAAATTGCTTTAAAAATATTTTGTACTATCTGACCTGGCCACGCGTTGCTGTTATACAGTGCTTTTCAGATAAAAGTATCCAC
>CAJUYG010000573.1:97893-124631 GCA_910591675.1 Galerucella calmariensis | reverse complement strand
AGGGAGCAGATGATGGAGTGGCCACCTAGGTCACCGGATTTAACACCTCTAGACTTCTTTTTATGGGGGATAGAAAATGAATGTCGACAATTAAATCCAGCCGTATTAAGCAATGTCAGAGAGGCATTTCAAAATAGATTATACCATTGTATGGAAGTGAATGGTACTCATTTTGAACACTTATTGTAACTTTTAATAAATATCACAGTTAAAAAGATTAAAGAGTTTGAACTGTTGTACAACCCATTTTAGTACAGGCAAATAAGGTGAAAGTAAATAATGAGTAAAATTTGTACTCTTAAAAGAAAAATTGTTTATCTCATAAACTAACCACTTTAACCTACAAGTATTATACATTTTTGAAATCAGCTCAACGAGGAGTATCCAAATTTTACATAAAAAATATGAAAAGTAATTTAAAAAAATTAAGGGGATGCTGCTAGGGGTGAGGGGGTGGCTTTTCCAGTAAGTTTAAATAAGCCATAATGCTTGCCCCTTCCAACAAAAATTGACGTGTTTTTGGTTTTTTTTCTAAATACCAGTATTACAAAAGTTATTAAAGGTGGATACTTTTATCTGAAAAGCACATTACATTGTTGTAAACTATTTAAGGGGGACAGTAGGAGAACATTAGACATGGGCACCACCATGCTTTTTTACATAGATGCCATTTGTGAAAAAACATGGCGACCTTCATGACTGATTTGCTACTACTTTTTCTACTATACAGTGCTATTCAAAAGACCCCTCCCCCCCTCGTATCTTTTGAACGGCTACTCATACATTAATAAAATTTGGTGGGTGGAAAAAAAGTGTTGTAAACTTCTCTACGAATGGTAACAGGTGACGTAATAGTAATAGATGACGTCACAGTGCCACTCTGGCCAATAATTTTAAATAGGACCTTATGGCAAGTGATATTTCGCTTGAAAGGCATTGATATTGGCTACATAGCCAGTATTTCTAGCATTAAGAAGATTCATCATCCTGTGGAATCACGAGGGATTGCATAGGAAGGTATATTAGAATTGGTCTAGTGAACAAGGTAGACTGAAAGAAACTCTTGACCAGGATATTGAAGATTTTTGAAAACAGATGGCGTCTTGTTGACTGGCCAATGTACGCTGAGCACAAAATGAGAAAAGTGCTTTGCTTTTGTGAGAACCTACAACGACTTAGACTAAAGCACTTTGTAAAGGAACTGATACAATTGTAACAACCACTCCCCCAGTCAAATTGGTCGCCTATAGAAGACGTAAAACTCTTGGAAGGGAAGAAGGTAGTATGGGAAATGGAGCCAAGATTTATTTCAAGTGCATAGATAAGAGCAGCCCAAACAAATAGCTTCCACCTTAAAAGAAATACTGCTACTTGGCCTACTCCACTGCTACCTAGAGCGACTTCATGGCCACACTCGCCAGGTGTACTTGCACTGACATGTTGTGCTCAACAGTTTTCTGTTCTAGGTGACTGTCAACCCCACTACCTTCGTGTGCCTGTTAAGCATACGTCCTGTATTATCTACTATGGCCTTGACAGTTTTCCTTTTTTGCTGCCTTAAAAGTTGCAGTTTCTGCTCTTTTTGTCAATTATCTGGAAAAAAAATTACATCCAAGCACAACTCACTCGTTAACTGAAATTCAACCACCCTATCGACAGCAGATAAATTATCATCTTCTCTAATAAACTGGGAATTTTCTCTGCAGGTTAGGTAGTGTCAGAATTGATGAATGGTTTTAAATATCGCTGACGAAACAGCACACAGATTGGAGTGAAAGCCTGCTTGAGAAATGAAACGGGATCATTTGCAAGAGGTTTTGTTCGGTTTAATGCCGAATGATGAATTACAAACACACTGCAAATATTCTATTGAAGGTGGAGAATTATTATTGCTTTTAGTTAGGGAGGCGAGGTCGCTAAATGACGACATTCTCGAGCACCGTCGAGACCTATCAAAATCGGAAAATGAAGTAATTTCGAAAAGGAAAGATCGTATGGTAAAAACAATTTTAGCGGTGGGTATGGCGTGTACGGCTTTTCAAAAATGTTTAGAAAAACAGTTACTTGGACATTCTTGAACGCGTCAAATATTCATACCTCGTATGCCCCAAGTGCCTCTGATAACAACGGTATACTAATCTGCCGGTTTGCGTGGTGGGGTAGGCATATAAAGTAGTCAAAAATCCGAAAAAAAAATTCGGAAGGGATGTTAATTAGGCCCCAATGAAGCTCCTTTTAAAAAAACTGACGATTTCGGCGTGAAGATAAGTTACGACAAATTTTTGAAAATGCAAAAAAACGTTTTTTAGGTTTTTTTAGGCGACTTAGGAATCTCTCTGACGTCTAATTTTTTGCACAGAGCCTCAAAATGATGTGCTCTTCCTAATGGTAAAATAAATAAAAATATGTAAATGAGCCCTTTCTGTGAAGCGCTCAGTATGTATTACATGTTCATGGCAGATTCCTCTTTTTTGCTTCAATTCTTCGTTTTGCTTACGGTACGTCCAAAAAACAATTTAAGGATCAACAGGCTATTGAATAATATTTATGAATAAATGGAACTGTACATGTTAATAATACTTTTGTATACAGATACGCGTAACTTTTTCCGAGTCCACGAAAATTGTCGAGAAGCTTTAGAAAAAATGATTTGAGATATAATGAGAGTTACATAATTCAATCTTCGTTGTTCCATATCAATTTCTTTAACACCCTCCGTTTTCGAGATATACTCAAAAAAACGGGAGTTTGAGTTTTCATGATGCTCTAAGTCCAAAAGTTTCAACTTTGGACAAAAATGTGAGGAGACCTTTTTTGAGTAAAATAAAATTACCTTTTTTTCATTTCAACTTTTTTTTTGTAAAATGTTTCGTTCGCGACTTATATGCCGCAACACGTTTTTCGAAAGACGAAATGGCTCCTCCTCACTTCTGGTCATGCGGAAACCGGCTTATTTTGTATTTTTAGTAAGTTTCGGATTATATTCTTCAGAATGCCGGATTAACGTTTTTTTTACAAGTTCGCGACCCTATAACTCGGCGGCGTCAAGGACTTATCGTCAGATTAGTTAAATTTAGTCCTAAGACACTAAAATCAACCCCCAATATCTCAATCTGACGCGCTCGAGTATTTCAGACTATCAATTTTTTTACTAATCTATTGTTCTATTAGGTCTAAGGTATCTCTCATATCATCAACTACCACGCTCGAGTATTCCCGAAAAGTCCCCTATTCGCCTCTCCAACTATTTTTGTTCAGGGGAAATTATGCTTTTATGCTGGATTTGAATGGATTATTACACAAAAAATAGAATATTCTGTGTCCCAAAGTTTACCATTTCATTGCTTTCACGCCCATAACCCTTTCATACCGAACTTTCCAATTCCATCAAACGAGATAACTACGGACATCCTTGATTAAAAATTCCTCGGTCTACAGTAAACACATCTCGGGCACACTTAATCGATTGAACTCGCGCATTCAAACGGAAAATTCGCATAGTACGAGAAATCTGCCTGGCCCTCTACTAAGCGGCAGAGGTCAATCCGCACTTCTTGCGGCTGACCGGCAAATTAAGTTCAACACGTTTAATAAAGCTATGCAGCTTTTGAGCGTCGCAGGAATCCTCAATTTGAATTGGAAGAACATTACATTCAACATGAAATGGAAAACTCTGAAATTAATATATTGGACAAGAAACTATTATACAGGGTGTTTCATTGGGAAAGGGCCTAACTTTAACTGTAGATGGGTATCACTTTGGTGCTTCCAAAAACCTATATTTAATGTTTCAACAAATCATAAGAACGTTGAATCGTTACATAAATAGAAGTAGGAAGGTCGCACGTACGAAGTCAAGTTCAGAGCGTGGAATAAACATAAATAGTATTATTTATATCTACTTATGATGAACTTGACTTGTCGTATAAATATGCAAACGATAGTGTTTTAAGAACCACTATTAATATTAGTGTTAATGTTAATGTGAATGTTAGAATATGAATATCGCAATTCATAAGTAATAAGTAGTATAATGTATAGTAGTAAGTTTAAGTAATAAATAGAACGTATCCCAGTGCTACAGGTAGTTGTTTTATTCCTGTAAGATGACCCTCCAAGTGACCAGCAACATTATCAGTTGAGAGGCCGATCCACGTCGAATACCACCCCCGTAACAACCACATTACACAAGCCTAATGCTGTGTTTGCTGAGAAATCTGATCTGGCTTTTGCTGAATTATATTTCGTTTGATAATGTTCGTGGAAAAAGAAATACATTTAGGCTGATCGAGGGCTTGTTGAGAATAAAGCTTTTTCACTAATGTTAAGGTTATATAATACTTAATCCAACTTAGAGAGCAATGTGTATATGCTAGAGGGGTCAGTGCACTGGCCAGCAAATAACGATTTTCAAACTGAAGTTATATTTTCATCATTTGAGTAATTCGATTCGGGTTTCGCTTGAGTAGTAGATTCACCGGGAAATTCTATAAATTACGAAGCAATTAATTTCGAAGAAAATTAATTTTATGTTCGCCTCAAGACCAATATTGTCCGAACACGGAGAAGGTGGTAGCCGACTTGTGATTTATGTTTGAAAATGTTGATTCTGCTAATAATTTTGTACGTGGGTGTATGCTTATCTACAGGGTGGTTCATTCGGGCGATATCCTGTAAACGTTTACCGAATGTAGCCAGCCCAAGGGCGAATATTTTAAAATAAGTCGCAATTGTACAGCGTGTTAGAGAACGGCGTGCCAGATAAAAATAGTATATTTTTCAATGGAACTTCCTATGTTTTGGACAACTTTTTCTTCAAAATCAGAATCGTTATACTTTTTAAACTGCACAATTTGAAATAAGTTTTTTACATACATACATCTATGTGGGTCTTCTAGTATCATAATAGAGTAGACTTGCTTCCACATACAATAAATCGAATACAGGGCGAGTCCAAACTCGAATTCATCGGTTTTAAAATGGATCACCCTGTATTCCATGAAGGTAAATGAAAGTTACTTCCATCACCTATGGTATGAGTACTCATACCCAAACTGAATAGTTTTTTCGATATTTCAACTACGTTTCAAAGAAAATCAATGAAAAGCAACCAGATATAATTCATTCACAACAAAGTTATGTGTTCATTAAGAACTTTTTAAATACTCATTATAGCTAACTACAACCTTATACCATTGCAATAGAGACGTCAAGCAGAATTAAAATTTGAAGTCCCATTAAAAATAAATTTACTTTGATTAAGCACAGCGTTCTAAAATACGCTGTACAATTGCGACATAATACACAGAAATATGCTCTAATCCAAAAATATGGGCCGACATATTATACAGAAAAGAAAATTACGGCTAGACATTATGTAATCGCGTTATTGAGTGTCAGGAATTCATCGCGTATTCTCTTGAAAACCACTTCAACAAAATTCTTCGACTCTAAGGTTTATTATATATAATATTCGAGTATTCCGCCATTCTGACGAAATTTTAACAACTTCAAAATGGAAAATCAGAGCAGCAGCATTATATGAGAAAAGTTTTCTCGCACATTTGTAATTTTTTTGGAGTTTTTGGAACTTTAGTTCTTTACGTCAGGTTATGTTTGAGCGACCGGGGTCGCGACGCAAAAGATCTGACCGTTACGTTACGTTATGTTACGTTGCTTCGTTATGTGCCTTCCTTGCGTGTGTGTGCTCTCTCCTGAGTCTCTCTCTCGTTTACGAAGCAGCGATTCATACGCTTCGTCCAGGAATCGAACCCGGGCCGCCAGCGTGGAAGGCGGGCATTCTACCACTAAACCACCGATGCTATATTGAAATTCTATGCAAAGCTGGTATTCGCACTGCTGGTGATCTACTTGAATTTGTTCGGATAAATTTTTACTATTATTTCCATAATTTTTTTTGCGCGATTGATCTTTTTTGTTTATTTACAGCATCGGTTGTCAGGACGGTAGGTTGTGTTTACCGGTTTCTAAGTTTAACACGTCGGTAAGTGATTTACTTACCGTTCAGACGTCAAAAAGTAATAAATAAACAATTTCACCAAAATGCAAAATATATTTTAAACTGGTCGAGAAGTATAAATGTCACTTTTGACATTTCGTTCATTTCGAAGAAATTTAAATTATTTTATTCGGAATTTATTTCAATACGATCGCGCAAAAAATGGTGTAAGCATCTCGAACGTTAGGGGTAATTACAACGTTTGCATGTAGATTCCTTTCGTAAAATTGGACAAAATGATATAAGGTTTAAGGGGTCTAGCACATTCACTTTTCGAAATACAGGGTGTTGAAATTTTGAAAACTTGAATGTTTTAATTCGATAACTTTAAAATGGATGGATAAATTGATTTGACATTTGGCAGGTTGTTTTTAAATGTAAAAGGGCATTTTTTTATAGAAATAGTAGTTTGTGCAACTAGTGTGGATGTGATGGCCATATCGCACGAGGACGAAGTTTGAGCACGACGCCGTAGGCGGAGTGCGATCATTCAAATGCGATATGGACAATCCACACGAGTCGAACAGCATATTTTTTCTACGACCCACTTAAGAAAAAATCTAGAGAATAAAAATTTCTATAAACTGTAATATAACTTCAAATTGAAAATTTAACAATTCAATTTTATGTTTCCACTATTTTTTTGTGGTAAACGTACAGTTCTTGAATGTCCAATTTGTATAATGCTACGGTTTCCCTTTTTAAATATACCATGCTGTTATAAGTAGATGTTGTCAGTCGGACTCCCTCATCAAGGGTACCGTAAGTACCATTATCTATAATAATGAATATTCTGCTAAATATTCCAAACGTCTACCTGTTGTCGTTATTAATATCAAGCGGAATAATTATTTAAAAATAAAATTAACAATAAAAAAAAACTTCTTCACGGGGAATCGAACCCGTGAGTCTGGTTTGCTTACTACTCGACCACCGAGAGATATGCAAATTGTTTATCTATAACGTCAGATGTATTACATAATTTTTGCTTAAAAGGAACTGAAGTTCCTACCGTGTGTCCCCCGACACGTTCTACCTTTTTTCGATATTTTTTTGGATTCTTAGTATACTTGAGAACTTTTTTTGTTTTATTTCGATTTTTTTCAAACTTTTGGAATTTCTTATCACTTATTCCGAATTTTCCAACTTCTTGAATTGACACACTGAACATAACGAACGAATTTGGCTTATGAAAGAAGATACACTTCATTTTGTCATCCAAAATAAAACTTCCTGTACCTACACTGAATGGATTAATAATTTTTAAATTCCCAAATTCCCCATTCAACTCTCAGATTCGAAATTACTATAAAACAATAGATCACTCCAGAAAACGTTATGGCTGAATGGACTAACAAACAACTTCCTAATTACTTACATCCATGTACGCGTACGTCCAATGCTCAGCGTTGAATATTTCGGATTAAATTTAGTGGGAATTTAATGCTGGAATGGGTATTCGGTCAAATCGGTTATCTCCACATTATGATTTGTGCTTCAGTAATACTATATTTGATCAAATTGGATTATAAAGGCCCTGGAAGTGTATCCATTGATATACAAATTGACGAAAGTCTACTCGCGACATAATAAGGAAAATATGAGAAAATTACTTGGAAGAGAGAGAAGAATAATCGGGCGCAGTCAGAGACGGGCGTGTGTTCAGTGCCCCCTATTTTAACCGCTGTTGTCAAATGTATTTATCTGTAAAAGTTATTCCCAATTTTTGTTGGTAAAAATGTTGAACATTAATAATGTTGAATCGAAAGCAGATTTCATTTATTGCCGATTGTAATTTGTCCAAATTTTTTCTTGAACTATATTATTTGATTCCATCTGTGTTGGGCCAAATTGTAAATCTACGTTCGGAAGGCCAAAATAATAATATTTTCATTAACAATAATGGGTCTTAGTCTGCTCCTTACTGAGGTACAGGATGTTAAGCGAAAAAAATAAAATAGATTTTTGTTAATAGATCAGCTAATTTTCTACATAATGACTTGAAAATTGGGTATGAACTAGTTTTTGTAAGGGTAAACAGGAATGTGTGAGAGGATTTGAGTTAACTCGTAGACGTCACCACATGCGCCATATGAATTAGATGAAATCAGCTACAAATTTTTTATCGCTCATTATTTTACAACTTACTTATTTAATTTTTATAGCCCCATTATTACTGTAGAAAAAACTGTAGAAAAAATTCAAATATCTCGAAAATCGTTAATATTTTGAAGATCAAAGAAGTATAGCTTTTTTCTACAGAAATGATGGGGCTATCCAAATTGTATGAGTAGGTTGAAAAATAATGGGCGATAAAAAATTCGTAGCTGATTTCATCTAATTCATATGGCGCATGTGGCGACATCTACGAGTTAACTCAAATCCTCCCACACATTCTTGTTTACCCTTACAAAAAACTAGTTCATACCCAATTTTCAAGTCATTATGTAAAAAAGTAGCTGCTCTATTAACAAAAATCTATTTTATTTTTTCCGCTTTAACATCCTGTACCTCAGTAAGGAGCAGACTAAGACCCATTATTGTTAATGAAAATATTATTATTCTGGCCTTCTGAACGGAGATTTACAATTAAGCCTATTACTTATGAATCACCCTGTATAGACTCAACTTTTACTACAAACATGCATGTTTCTATATCAGAACTTCTTATTTGACTTGGTCCTTTACCTTAGAAGATGCAATGTGTTGGAAAGAAAAACAGCAGTTGACTCTATGCGATGTATGTATCAAATATCAGATGCTCTCAATCGTTTTCAACGCAAAAAATTAGTGATTTTTTTAAAAGCTAGTTATTATTTCTAGCTGTAAAATTGGAGAAGCTTCTGAATTTCTAAAATAAAGAGAAGTGAATTGGGAAGATATGAAACAATAACATTATGTATAAGCCTTAGACCCGTATTATGATTAAATCTCTTGTGAAAGCAGTAATAGCAAAGACCAACTAACCATGAAATCAATTTCCATCCCAAATTTATCCTTTCCCATATGTTAGGCTTAATCCTTATATGGGATACAAAAAACAACATTATTTATAATAACTAGAGGTCCTTCAGGAAATGCTTTAATTAATAGGTTGATATTAATTAAAGAATAAATTAAGAAAAAGTTGTATAAAAAAAGGATTTTTAATTCAGAACCAAGAGATCGACTACTTAAAGAAAGTTCCAGGTAGAGGGCGAGCTACATTTTCCATCTAGAGTATGCTTTTATTATAAAACTTTTAATAAAGCTGGTAATTTTTTTCAACTTGTTCCAATTATACTTTTTAAAATTTTAAGTATGACTGCAACCCTTGAATTGCATATATTTTCAAGTATTTTCATTCTCCCCATTTAATACTGGCGATTGTCTACAAATAATTGTCCCACTTCTTTTCCACTGACGAAGGGCTGAGAATATGAAATCGCTGTTGAGTCATTTTTAAAAGAATATCTCAGAAAAGTCGATATTTTGACATATACTGAACCTCAAATTTGATCAATGAAATCATGAGGATCGTATTCAGCCAAAGACCTGACGAGAACTGTCAGTGGGGCATTAGAAAAAGACGTAAGACACATTGCCGCTACGAAAAGTACGTCTGCATCCTATTTTGATCAATGTAATTACTCCCGATTGATATGTCGCGCTTGCGCGTAACCTAAACATCAGCTCATAGAATTTTTCAATACAAACCCGCATTTTCAATTCAATCACAAGCGTACAAGGTGGGAGGGGCAACAAGCAACGTTTTCTGTTGAAAACCTGACTTAACAGCAACATCTTCAAAGTGTCGTTTATAGGTTTAATAGGAGAGTCCTGGACACTTTGTATATTCAGCAGCGTATTTGCTTTCGCTTCAAATGACATTTTTAGGTGGTTGGAAATAACTCGAATAACTTTAGCGTGATTAAATAAAATAGTTTTGGAACATCAGAACATTTTGCTTTCTTTCGCATACGGAAATGCAATGGGATTTCGAGATTTACGACGGAGCTCAACATAATTCAATTAGAGAAATAGTTATTCGAGTGAAGAATATTTCATTTCATCCGTCTAAGATGTTATTCGGAATACTAAAGACAAAATAAGTTGAATGAAATGGTACGTTAAATAGTTTTTAGAGATAGATTTCATGTTAGTATAATGCAAAGTTGAAGTTAAATATTTGGGAGTGACCCTTGGAAAGACACATCTGGAAAAAATTACTTTCAGGGCGACTAGACTTTTCTGGCAATGCAGAAGAGTGATGGGAGAACTGCAAACCTGCACCTTGTACCAGTTTCAGGCAACTTGTTATACATTTTTGGAATCAGCTCAGCAAGGGCGATCCGGGAATTGAAAAAATAAGGGGGGTTCCACTTCTTCTCCTCTGTTTTGAAGTTAATATTCGCTTAGTGACATGAGTAGCCGTGCAAATTAATAATAATAATGATAATAATACATTTATTGCTTCTCAAACGTAGAGTTTACAGCAAGGGTTTGGGATTAACAAAAATTTAAATCTTCTCCAAGTATAACAGAATAAAAAATGAAATAAAATTATTCACTCAAAATAAAAGAACGTAATTTTAAGATATTTCATATATTTATATCCAGCAATTATTAAATTAATGAATACCTATGTCAAATTTTCCGTTTCCATAACTAACGAAATTTTTTAAAAGGTTACCTATATTCATTTTATCATCAAATCAAATCACTGCGCAGAATCTTGAACTAAATATTGTTCAATAAATTGGAAAATATTTGGCCAATATTTCACACAAGAAATCTGTTCCAATTCTTAGACTAAATATTGCACGAAAAATTGTCTAATCTAAAATGACCTTCAGAAGAGAATATTTGAGGAGCCCAACAATAATAAAAGAAATCATTTTTAACTTCCATAAATATGGACAACCTCTCAATTGTATTTATATCTTGTATACATTTTTAAAACCAACTAAACCCTACAGTGTCAAGTGTGTTTTTCAATTTGTTCATCACAACATTCATGCCTCATTCCAACTAAGGATACAAAAGTTTTTGCAAGTTTTCAGAAGTTTTAAAATTAGTTCATTACTCCATAGGGTAGTAATCTGCAGAAACACTTTCAAATCAGTAGCTAGTTGCAGTACAAAACGTTCCGTGAAGTTTATTGATTAAAATAGAAATTGAATGAAACGGAATATAAATTTGGATTTCAATGAATAAAAAAATTTGGTATATAGGGCGTTTCCCATGAATCTGAGATATTGTTGTGGGTGATTTAAATACCAAAAGTTACTATAAATTTGTGACATAAGTTTTGTCGTTAATGAGATACAGGGTGTTGACTTTTCTGTAATAAACGAACTCTTCTTTATTGCGAACAAAATTGTTCCCAAATCGACGCTACTGGTTTCCAAAACAAGTATTAACTGGATGTTTATTCATATTGTTTGATAATTAAACAAAAAAATTACAGTAATTGATATTCCCTTGTTTAATAATGATAATTTCAGCTATTAAATTTACACATCTTGGATTTCATTTGAAGATCCTCATTAATTATTCGGTTAATAAATATACAGTGTCTCACGACTTTTTGACAGTCCAATTTTCATAACTCAAAAACGATATAAAGAAGGGGTAACATATGATATATTTTTGAAATCGGAAAAAAAGTCTATTTAAAAAATGTGGAAATATACAGGGTGTCCCATTTAAAAAATAACTATTATTAGAATATTAAGAAAATTCAGCTGTAACCAAACAATTTTTGTATAAGACTTTTTTTTCTAAAAGTGATAATAACGATGATAAGGGGTGGGTAATTTATAATGAATAACCCTGTACATGCCATATTTATAATTTTCGAACATTGGAACTGTCAAACCTTCGTAGTACACCCTGTATAATAAATTCTAAGATAATATTGTCTTTAGAACCAACATTATTATTTGGATTCATCAAATGATAAACATAAATACTTGATGTTGGGTAGGGAAATTCTAATAAGGTATTCCCTTGAGCTAGCACAATTTCCAGGATTTGTTTAACGATTAGGTACATTGAAATTCACGAACCGTATATACCGTAAGTTCATATTTTATAACGTTGTTTCTCACGCTCTTTGTACATACATTCGTGAACATAATCAACCCTAATCTAATCAGACTGACATAGCGCTACGCTACACACAGCGCCAGACTAAATTATCAATTTTATTTCGTTTTCGCTTTTCCAACAAAAAAAACATTCGTCTTTCATTTGATAACAAGTATTGACAGGCTTAGGTGCATGTTACGGTAATAGGGATCAACAATTCTCCATTGATAAAACACCTTGTACAAAACAAGATATTCACTTTTTATTTTTAAAACATATTTAGCTCGCACAGCTGTCGAGATTAAATGTTTAATTTACGTAATTTTGAATTTCAACTTTATCGGCAGCCCCAGGGATTTTTTTCAAGCACTACCTGTTCTGCGTGTATTTTCCAAAAGTGTGAATTTTATGTCGTTTGAAATAAACTCGGGAAAAAATATATCACTCGCATTTTTACCCAAAAAAAAACCGGTTTTACCCTGGAGTGATGGTAGAACAACTCCCCAGTGTTACCATTCAGTATTGTATAATTAGTGTAGCAAAAATATTGAACGAGATATTGAACATAAAAAATACAGTGATATTATTGGAATGAATTGAAATTTCATTTCAAACTCACACTTCCCAAAAAAAACCTTCCAAACTGTTTTATAGCAAAAAAAAACTTGAGAGGTGTCAAGGGACACCCGGATGGAACGAAGTTCCTTTCGATTAACTAGTGAAGGAATTGTACATTTACATACACACCGAAACATTTATATATATATTATATATATATATATACATATATATATGTACTCTGTCTATCTATTCTTTCATACACGTCATAGATGCGCGGGACTTTGTAAACACAACAACAGAGTGTATATATATACTCTCTCGACTTCGTAAACACAACAGCGTTTAGGTTAGAACACGCACGGCTTGCTAAATACATACGTTCTGAAATTGTAATATTAAAATATGATTTGTTTTTGAATTTATTAAAATTATGACGCGTACACTTGCTAAACACACAAAATGTGGAGATTATAATGCGTATGACTTGGTTAGCACAATAATAAAGAGAGGTTATAGTGCGTACTTGCTAAAAATACAAAAGCATTTATTATTATTATCTGTATATAATTGCAGCATGTAATACCTTTCTTCGCATCTAATACACATGAGAGCTCATGGCAGCATGTGTTGAATGCCTTGATATAGACGCGTAGGTTCATGGTTCGCGCCCGGACTATGGTGAAAATTTTTTAAAATAGCTTCCCATATCAAAAAGTGTCGTGACAACTTTTGGTAAGAATTTTATCCGTCTAGCCCCCTTTCACAATGCGCGATAAGGAACTTCGTTCCAAAAATAAACTGTGACTGTATTAACCACAGTTAATGTTACATAATATGCACGTGAAGTTAGGAGTTGTATTAGAAGCTTTGTCCGATGTCAGAGGTATTAAATTCGATTGACGTTAAAGGAACTAGGTACACGTGAAAATGAACAATTCAGCCGTTTTTAATTAGAACTATTGTAGTTAATTCAGGTGAACAACTTTCAAGAATTAATGGATCTATTTAAAACCATTTTAAGTTAGGGTTTCGTGCAATCAGGATTCAACTGTTACTTATTCAAATAATTAAATTAGAATTTTTTTTATCTCTAAGAAAGGGCTCATTAAAAATGTAATTTGTTTAATTGGCTACCACTGAATCGAGATTAAATTTTCATCAAGTTTACTATTTCGGTTTTGAATGAATGTTTTTGTTCATAGTGAGAACATTAGAGTTGGAAAACTGGAATTTTTTGGAGAAAATTGAAGTGAGATGGGTCTTCACCAGTTGAATTTTTCCAATTTATTTATGAGTCACAATTTAATATAAACAATTAGCTCTTGCTTGAAAATTAGCCGAAACCACAAGTGAACATTAAACTGTTTTATGAAATATTCATTTAGGTTTGCTTCCGATTATATTTTTTCCAGTGTATCGCTCGTACTTGTAGCATCAGATTTTGTTCTAAAGCTTGTATTGACATTTGACAAAAATCTGAACGAATTACATACGACATGAGACGACACAACAGAGAGTATCACAAGGCGTCGGATCGGATAAATATTCACGTCTTTTATATACAAGATCTATGATTGATGTGGCACCACGTCGAAACAATATGCTTCTGCCTCGACACGTTCGTGTCCTTGTGATTTGTTCACCCATGCCTTATTTATTCGCGAAATTATTTCACAACGTTCGGGTATACAATGGAAGCTTTAAAATAATTGTCAAGATGAAGAGAAGTAGAGCTTGAACTTGAGTTTTGGTGGTTTTTATGTATAGAAGAAAATATAGAGCTGGGGAAAAATTATATAAGGGATAAGATAGGCTGCTGCGTATACTTAATGTACTGGGCGATAAGATGAAAGATGGAGAACAGCGAAATAGAAGACGATAACAAAGAAATGAATTCAGATTTAAAGACAGTGATTAAGGAGCTAAAAAATGGATAAGCACCTGCTGCACAGCTAAAATGATAAAAGTCCATGAAGTATAAGATAGGCTGCTGCGTATACTTAATGTACTGGGTGATTAGAAACCACCGATAAAAAACTACATACGAGATTCAACAGCTGGGAAAAATTCAGGGGTCCATACCACTACTACTACTACTACTAAATGTGCAGGCGAGCCTTGACTTAGACAAACTCAAGCCAAGGTTTCGGCACTGAGGCCACTGGCGGGCTCATTGTGCCATTCCTGCTACCTAGACATCCATGGAGCCGAGCCCTTCAATAAAGGCCACAACCTTTTTCAATGGTCCATAGTTAAACTGAAAAGGTCACAGTGGTATGGGCGAATTAACCACCACATCTAATAAAGACACTATCCACAGAAATGATCTAGAGGAGGAATTGGAATAGGAAGATTGTGAATTATGAATGAGGAAGACATAGGAGTACTATCCACACTGGACCCCATTGAAAAGTGACAGTTTGATTGGTGGGGATATTTGTAACGAATTTATGGAAAGAGACCAGTGGAAGAGACTTCGCAGACTAGTAGGAAATAGTGCGACAAAGTAATAAGAAAAATCCCAGATAAAAGAGATGGAAATTGACTCATTTCCCCTTTGAAATGTTGGATTAGAAGTTGGACATTTCAAACCAATAAATCTTTTTTCATGTTTTTACAGGACAAATTTTGGCATTCAGAAGCTGAGCTCATAAATATTAGATGATTTAATTTGAGCCGAACTAACGATCGAAGAAAATTAATCATTTCGATAATACCACAATGGTTTTTCCGGCTAATACTCCAATGACATCCTGGCAAATAAAGGATTCAATGTACATCAACGTTACCAGCCGGAACTAGAACTGACTGGTTCAGGTAAACCGCATTGTACTGGAAATGGCCGGAAGAGGTGGTCGTCGTTATCCGGATCTATTAGGTATATTATGGAAATTTAGCAATGGCTATTCTAACCCTACCACTTCATATCCCGTCTTTATATTTTTCAGTACAGGTTGCAAATAGATTATTTCATCTCAAAAAATTTTTATACAAATATTTATTTCTTACAAATTTCAAATCTCTTTAATATTTTTTCTATTGTTTCAGGTAAAAGTGATTGCTTCCTTTGAAATGGATTATTTTGTGTGTTAAGACGGCAAAAAAAATGAAAAAAATTAGGAACTCAACCTCGACCGTAACGGAAGGTAAGAAGGTCGACAGAAAAACCTAATGAGATCTACAAAACTTGATATCTTAGATAGAAAATATTTATTAGGTACGAAATTATTAGCAGGATAGTAAAAATGATGTATGTATGTATTTTTGAGTCCTATTTCCCGGAGGAGTTTTAGGATGTCTGCAGGCCTCGACTTGGGTAAATATAATCGCCCAAGTGCTGTGCTCTAGGATTCAGGAGTGCTGTGCAGTTGGAAATTATGGGGATGGAGGTTTCTTCTTCCATGCCACAAAATCTGCATTCTTCTACCTTCACATTTTGAGCTTTTTCAGGTGCCCATTCAGGTGACAATGTCCCGTTAGGATCCCTGTTAAAACGCAGTTTTACATTGACTTATGCATTCATTTGATCTCAACAGGTTGTAGTCACCCAGAAGAATCTTTGATTGTATAAGCCCTACTAGATCTTTCCAATGGTCAGATCTCTTTTTCTCGGCTTTATGTATTTCTTCCAATATTACATTGGGGCTGATTCCGCAAAAGGGTTCAGGCCCCCAGAAAGGTGTTTCAGTCCCCCTCTTTGCTAGTTCATCTGCTATTTCATTTCCTTCTATTCCAGTGATAATCCTTTGTCTTCTGTATCCTTCATCAATATTGAACTGGGCGCACTTTCGTATGGCGTGGATCTCCGCTTGAAAGATACTTGGGGTTTTTCCCAAGCTTCCAGAGTGTTTGGTTAATGGCTCGAACACTCCCATCCCAGTTTTCTATTGCTTTTGATTTGTCTGTGTATCATTGAATAGCATTCTTTCCAAGTCTGGTAATGGTATTTGGATCCCATTCCTTCCTAATTCCGTCCCAGGTTGTCTGATTTCTAAGAAGTGAGGAGGTGGTTTTTTTTAATGATTACCTCTCTACTTAGTCTTGTATTTTGTTCTTTCTGCAACACTTTCCACCACCATATGTAGAGGGGTGTAGTTGGAAATGACTTCTATGGCTGCCGTTGGGCATGTTCTCATTGCTCCTGTAATGCATATACAGGCTAGTCTTTGAATTTTGGAGAGGTTTTCTCCCGTCGTCAATAGGCTAGTTCTACTATTCCACACAATGGCTCCATAAGTGAAAATGTGAAAATGATAGTACTGCCTGAACATTTGGAAATCTTTCCCCAAAAAGGAAAATTTCAAACTACAGATAGATTTTTTAACGATCTACAACATTTCTTTCACTCGCAATACCTCTGTTAACACAACTTTATTTTATACTATTCTCAGTGTATATTATAATTGAATCGTCTAAAACTCTAAGTAGACTAACATAATTAGTAAGAATCACGTTGACCTCGAGTATTTTTCTCCCTGTCGAAATATCCTCCGATTCATCACCGTCTTTCAGAATGCCCTCTCTTAATGACGCCCCTCTTGCTTCACTTAAGTTTCAGCCCGTGCCAGAACGAGTAAAGTATAATAACCCGAAGACCCCGACCATTCGTCACTGTGTCAGTCCAGCTAAAACAAGGATCTTCCATCAGACTGGGTCAGACATCACAAGCCATTCGTTACCAGTAAACCTTTTCAATGATTTAAGAAGGCTTCCATGCTGCTAAAATGCCTCAATGTTTAACCGCTATTCTGTGCCGGTTTGATTATTGAACGCTGGGATTGAAATGCTTTATGGGGGCATTAAAGGGGGCTGGTGAATATTTAAATTTAATTTTGGATGTAGTTTCAAGAAATTATCCAGCTCGATTTGAATGATTCACGAATCTAGATATTGTCAAAACTTAATAGCCTAGTCAAAGTACATAAAAAGTCAAAGTATATAGAAAATAATGAAAAAAATTGAAATTTCCCGGAAAATCATTGAGTAAATCTAGTTTTTTATATATAATACCACGAGAGTGAAAATTTTGTCGGCAAAAGTTTGTTGCTTGGCAATTTTGCGAATGACATTTTTAACAATTAGAGCGGAAAAACAAAAACATTTTTCTGAAAATCGTATTCCTAGCATCGTAAAGTTTGAATTTTCCACTTTTTTGTATTTTTTATGAGGTTTTATGTGTACTTTGACCAGGCTAAAGCTCAATACTTACTTTGAGGATCAAAAAATATTTAAAATTTATATTGGATAAACAATTTCCATCTAAAGAAGCCTTCTACACCGGATAGGAAATTTCTGGATAGAATACATTTGTATCCAGAGATAAAATGAGTGAATATCCTTAAGAAGTAATTCTCCACAAAAGGAATTAGATATAATCCGATTTGCAAAATTAATCTTATATTAAAGTAAATATTCTTGAAGTTGGATAATGGGATTTTCTTAAGAATTTTAAAAAGTCGAGATATTTTCTAGACTAAAAGATTAAGTTCTAAGAGAATAAATATTTGAATAACTTATGATGGTAGTTCATAATGTTTAGAAAGGAAGAAGACGAGCTACATTTAATATACAGTGTGTTAAAGCTGAACGGATTAAATTAATTATTTCGATTACTGTACATATTTATAAAAAAATGTGATCCCTACCAAAACTGCAGCTACTGGTCAACAAAAAATCTTCACTGGATGAGAGGAGAGCACAGGCAACACCTTCCAAACACCCTTTTGAGGTAGGAAATCATATTACTGGTTCCTTTTGCATTATGCATCATTTGGCACTGCTTCAACTTTGGAAAATTTATATACTGATCCAAAAAACCCTCAAGATCCAGTGAGTATAATATGGTTTCAGTCGGATGGAGCACCACTACATCACCAACGCAATGTCTTGCAATACCTCGATACAATTTTTCCAATCTGTGGATAGGGAGGCGAAGATCGATGGAATGGCCAGCTCGATCACCTGATCTCACATCAATAGAGTTATTTTTATGGAAATATGTGAAGAACATTCTGTACAAAACTGGGGGGTTGAGGGGTTGTATTTGCAATTAGAAAGGGGGTTGAAGGTAGGGATCGTAGGGACTTTATATAAATATGTACAGTAACCAAAATAATGAACTTATTCCGATGGGCTTGTACACACTGTATGTATCATGCAACAGATTCATTAAAAATAAGGGGAACGGTGATTTAAGTAATTATTTTTCTCTTTTTTTTTTCGTGAAGAATATCAGCATTGAAAATTACTAAAATTTATTTAAAGGAACTTATTACTTCAAACCAACAAAATACGGCAGAATATGACAAGTTTTCGGTGTATTACTTATAGCGGTTTTTTGTTTATATGAAAACAAGTTGACTGATAAGCCGAGCTGGTTCAACTAGCAACGTATAAAAAGCTTAAATATTAATTTAATTAATTTTTCAATACGAACAAATAGAAAATAAATGAAATAGAAATACAAAGCTTGATAAACTTTACAAAATTTGCTGATTGAGGCATCTTAAGAGAACGTCCGAATGATCATATGATAACTAATATTGAACTTAGTCTATGAAAAAGTTTAAATTTAATAAATTCGACATCAATGATAACTTCAATCGTCTGGACTTCTTTTTGCAGTTCTGAAGACGCCTTAATCTAAGAACGCGACTCATTTGTAAACAATTCAGACTCCTATTTGCTCAATTAGTTACCTGTAACAATTGTCATATTTAAGAAAGCGAGTTATCAATAATTTCATGATACCCCATGTAACTCTGAACTTTAATTCATTGTCTGTAGGGGCAAATTAATTTGTATTAATTGAACTTTACTCAAAGCCTGGGTACCAGGTCACCGAGGAATAGAAGGCAATGGAAAGGCCGATGAATTAGCCAAGCAGGGAGCTTCAGAGGTCATGATAGTACCAGATCCTTCCTGTGGAATTGCTAAATGCCTAAGGAAAGGGAGCATCCACAAATGGATGAACAGCGTTGCGCTGGTGGTATGAAACCCCAGGACAAAGGCACGCTACATTATTCCTTAAAAGCCCTTCTGCCAAACTGTCACACGTCATGTCAAAGTCGAGAAACGACGAGGATGATGGTGGGAATGCTGCCCGGACATTGTAGGCTGTGGAAACATATGCACACAATTGGCCTAGAAGGTTTCTGCCAGGAGCAGGTTCTGCAGGTTCTGCCAGGAAGAGTGCGAAGGCCTGGCTAGGGCGCGGTTTCACTTACTCTGAGAAGAAAAACCGAGGGCAGAGAGCTATGCAAAGGAGGCGGTATCCAGGCTGATGTTTCAATTGAAACTGAAACATCAGGAGCATTCAAAAGACCTTGCTGTGTCTACCAGGTTCACAGTTGCTCAATATCTATGGAGAAGCCGTCAAAGGACACTTTCACTGACTGACCCAAATTTTTTTTGAAGATTACGCACTACTACAATACTACACTACTCAATTTTTAATCACAGTTGACCGAATAAAGTGGAAACAATAACTGATATAAGATTCGAAAATACAAGAGAAAACTACAAAACCTCGAGTATTTGTTACTTTTGTGGAACAGTGTGGAACTTTATTAACATCTTCCAGAGGGATGTGTGTGCCAGATTTCAATTTATGTTTATTCATTGGTTGATTAAAACTCAAGTCAGTCATTCCTGATCTTAAATTGAAAGTAAATTATTCAAATTGACAAGATGTATGTCTTTATCGCAAGCCGACAGGAAGTAATTTGATACGTTCAAGCTAGTCGACTACCTTTATATCTCTTTCAGGCAACCACATACGTGAATATGGTATGAAATTCCTTTACGAATCATATGTGTAAATATATGCTGTGTGTTACTAGGGGTTATACTAATTTCAAACTTACATGCATACATAAATCTAATGAAGAAAATCCTTAAAATAAACTACACAAGCTGAATTAGATGCACTTTGTCGTATATTGTTGGTACTTGCTGGAATAATACTATTAACTATTCCACATACTAACTTAATTATGACCATCATCTTTTTTTCTGAAAGTCAGTTACAGGGCGTGACAGATAAACCGTAATTAATTGGTGAAACATGTATGATTTTTGTCTTTATTTCTTTGTATTCCTACAGTGTGTCCATTTTTGATTTCATAATACGTTTTCATTATACCAGATATCATATTAGACGTCTTTGAAATGCAAGAAATTGACTTTATTCATTTTTTCTGCAACCACTATGCAAAGCACGCTTTTCTACACACATTTTTATACGCAAAGCAGGCCTTTTCTTCATTCTTTTGATAACCGTTGGAAAAATTTTTTCCGCACCAAAATGTCATGCAAAAAGCTACCTATGACCTGTCAACTTTATTGACAATTCAACCTAATAGTGAATTTCTTATTGATGTACAATTTTTAAATTTAAATCAAAAGTGAGTAAACTATTTATTTTAATTTATTAATTATAGAAACATTGATCTATTGAGCATAATTTTAGGAACTATGAACCAAGATCAAAATAATTTATCTTTTGAGTTGTCCAATTCGGACATTTAAAATACTCCTTCAGATATTATCGAAAAGGCTCGAACTGCAACCGAAAATTTGTTACTTGAGGTTTCAATACAAAATTGTTCAAATTTTAGAATTATTTATTCCATAATATACACTCAACTGATTTTTCTATTTATTTTCTGTTCAAAGTTTAAATGAAATAACTGTACATAAGAAACTATATATATAAATTACTGTATTTCTTTTATTAATAAATGTGGTTGTAGAAAAAATATTGTTTACAACTTGTTCGAAAATCACTTTTCCCACTCGCTAGATTTAAAAACATCTGCGCTCGAGGAGAAAGTGACGCTTTGCGCTCTAGTTGTACAAACTACTATTTCAAATGGGACACCGTGTATCTTAAATAAATTGTATTGAAGTTAGCGCTTTTATCCACCGTTTATAGAATCCTCTCACACTTACGATAAGTTGTTGCAAAACTTCCACAAGCCTTATTCTTCAAGAAACTCCATTCTTTCTCGACTTGTTTCCAATATTAAATGGGAAGTTTGAAAACTAATAACATCATTATTATCAAGTATAGCAACAAAATAAAATCCTCAACTAGGAAGTAATTAAACAACTCATATATCGAAGTGAGTTTCATGAAAGTTCACAACTCTATCGTAGCACTAAGAAAGGACAACTGCTTCCCTGGCTCCATGCCACGACGGACATTGAATCACACTTCAAAGTTGAACGAGAACCATTTTAGTTTACGATTCGAAATGACAATATCACTTGTAGACGTATTAGCGCCTCATCAGTCCATCTACCTTATAAATAGTGTCACACATGTAGAAAACGCTTTAGCAGCCCATAACTATCATCTGCTATCGCTTCGCTGCGATCTTTCGAGCATCTAACAGTCTTCGGCTGCTAAAGCTCATTTTCTTCCCTCTTATCTTATATAATATGTGCAATTTAGATTTTCCTCATATATGATAACAATTAACAAACTAAATCTACAAATAATTGTATTGTGTCATCTTGGATTATCCGAAATTATTAAATACATTCGAATATACACCGAATTGATTTAATAGTAAAACGTATTAACATAGCACAGCGAACAAATAATACATAGAGCAGATACAGTGACCGAACCTTAACCACCATACGATTTATGATTATTGTTCGTACGCGAATAGTATTACGCAGATGGCGCTGGTAATCGAATGGAATAATTGAAACCGACAAGGATTATACAACAAATTAAAAAAACGGGAGTGTTTCCTTACCGTGTATTTTAAAGGAAGAGCAGAACAGGATGTGTTTTGGTATGGGAGTCCCAAATTAAGCTATGAAAATTTCAGAAAATCCCAAGTGTCATTTCACAGAAGGAAAGTTCAAAGAGGTAACAGACAACCCTATGTTTTTTCTCAGAACACCATCCACACACACAGGAGACCACAGCATGGAAGAAGGACTGAAGTCTACAAATATCTTTAAATTCTATCAAGAGAACTCTGACCTGGCCTGGCCCAAAAAAACGTAAGACACATTGCCGCTACGAAAGGTACATCTGCATCCCATTTGGAATGATGTAATTTCCTCCGATTAATAGATCATGTATGCGCGTAATCCAAACATCAACTAATCAAATTTTTTAAGTGAAACATCAGGGTTAACATTTGTAATACATTTAAACGGTTGACACATACAAATATAGGGGATGATTGTGACTTGGCTAGAGAATATCAACCCCGTATAGAAATCTAACTTTACTGTATTATCAGTCGCAGATAAACACGTACAACAAAGTATTTATATTAAACTAATATGATTTTGTTTATTTTGTCATCAGTGAAATGAAATGCACAATTCTCAGAATGTCGCAGCATAATGAAGCATCTAATCACTATTCTTATCAATACTATAAACATATTAAGCACTGACCTAATAACATTGCGGATTAAAAATAAGATGTGCAATAAATATTTGAATGAACATAACGCATTAGAAATTAAGTGCAGAGTGAACAGAAGTGACACAACGGTAAGTTGAGAAATAAATATATACCAACTAAGTTGTTTGGGAACACTGAAAAATGCAGGAAATGAAAAAACATTTATTAAAAATATAGTTGCAGTTGTGATAGGAAGGTTTATTTCAGAATTATAGGACTAATAAATATGTCAAAAACTGTAATCTTTGTGAAATTTGGATGTACTGAGGTTAGGTTCTATCACCTCCGGTCAAAAGTGATAGTTTGTCAACCACTGGTCAGGTGTTGACCTTGAAGATAGGAAAAAATGTGCGCTATCATCATGTGTCAGCTAGTTTTAACCAGTGGTTACTTTACATCGATAGTTTTCGTGGATGTACTATCCATTATGAAGATATTGTATAAAATTTGACTTTCCCGCCTGAAAATTGCAAATAAAAGTTTGGTTATAGGTATGTCAAAGCAACTTGTTATAGATAAAATATATTTCTCCATGCACCTTGTTTTGTCAGATTGTTTTCGTTTCTATAATGGAACAAAAAATAAAAAAAAAGTAGGGGGAAAACTTGATGCTTTATTGGTATTAACCAAAAAATATAAAATAATATACACATGAATTCAAAAGTTTTGCATCACCTTCTTCGGATGCGAAGGAATTTTTTCGCGCTAACAATTTTTTGTTGGCTTGTTTATCAATGTTTACCATTTCAATATGTTCCATATTTTTTGCAATATACAGTTTTTTTTGTAAGATAACATTTTTAGTGCGATCATTTTAACATTCAAGGCATTTGAGTTTTACGATTTTAAGTGCAAACATGAATCGTCAAGTCATAAGTGAGATTGACCGTGCAAGAATAGTGGCTTTAGTTGAAGAAGGTCATTCTCAAAGGTTCGTGGCAAACAGAGTTGGCGTTTGGCAAAGTGATGTGTCTCGTGTATGGAACCTGTATCTCCAGACCAATTCTCTTCGTGATAGACCTAGAAGCGGTAGAAGGCGTGTTACTAATCAGCGGCAGAACTGCTACATCCACTTAACTATCCGAAGAAACCCGACCAAGGCAATACCAGCACTCCATAGAGATATGAGACATGCGTTGGGAGTTCAAGCGCTAACTTCTTTCATTTACAAAATATATTCATTAAGAATTGTAAGACTGCAAATTAAAATGTCACCAAAATTAGGTTAACCTGTGGTCACAGTCTTAACAAGAACTCAAAGTGCCTGTTACTTTATCCTTTGGTCAAAAAACTTTAACCTATGTATGTTAAACTTTATTTAACGAAGCATAGAACAGCAAACCTCTTGTCAGATCTTGTTAACCATAACTAGAACTCTTAACCAGAGGTGATAGAACCGGCCCTGAGTTGGCTTTATTTTCATTTTCAAGTGATGATCCATTTAAAGTATTTTTTCGAGGGAAGGGCATAGTATAGTCTTCCCAGCTCTACAATTTCAACCCAACCAATTGAAATCATACAATTTTTTTTCAGATGCACTATAATCTGCTGATTCTAATAGTTATTCTTTTACATGCAAATATTAATAATGCTTGTAACGAAAACTGTGAACGATCAGACTGTTGTGCATCGAACAATCCGTGCGATGCACAAAGCAACTGCTACCAAACATCAGGATCAAGATGCAGTCAAAATTCTTGCCGAACATGCTTCAATACCTGTAACGCTGGCTGTAGAACTAGAACGTGCGCATCGAGATGTACACAGAATTGTTGCAGCAATGCCCAAAATTGTGATGATAATTCCAAAATTGTATCAACAACTGAAAAGACTGGTGATGTAACAATCGTGCATACACCTCAACCGGATCGAAATGCACATATCCAACATGCACAAATTGAAAATGTTAATAATGGGACTATACAGACAACACTAAATCTCCGAAATGAAGTCAGTATTGTTAATAACATAACCGTGCCTATAGTTATACAAAACGACAACAAAATTAACGTTAGAATAGTTGAAATTAGAAACGATACTTCTGAAACCACACAATATACCACTCCAACCTTTACAACTCCCAAATCTACCGATAATAACACAATTGTTGATCGTATTCCTGTTTTGATTCCCATCCCTTCGAAACCTATTTATATACCAATACCTACACCTGTCGTTATACCTCAACCTGTGAGACAACCTGGTTGTTGTTTAACCTTCTCTCCTTGTCTTCATAACGATGTATGTTCGCCTTATCAACAAAGTTGCGGACAACATTGTTTATATCCATATCAGTATCAACCGTCGAATCCTTGTTTGCAGAGAGAATGTCAGAAGAGACAGTTCGTTCCGCAGTGGTCCTGTCATTACGGGTATTGTCAATCGTCTATAACGAACTGCAATCGATGTGATGATGATAGTTTTTATAGGAGTTTTAATGATTATAGACAATGCGGTGGGTGTTACTATAGATGATTTGAGCTTGAACTATCAGGTTTGTTCGTAGAGTAGTCATGAACGATTGGAAACTGTCCGACTTATGCGTAGTGAATAAAAACCGTTCACAAAAAGACTTTGCGCATGTGTCGTACAGTTTCTAACCGTTCGCGACTGCTCTACGAACAGACCTATTATTAAATAAATTTTCTGTGTACTATTTTAATTATTGGAGTTCATATGAGACCCTTTTTGGTATGGGTAATCGATTGTTGGGAGAGAAGGAAGAAAAAGGCAGGTCTGTGATTAAACCTAATCGAAATGTCACAATAATGAACCGTTTAAATATACTGGGTGTCCCACTATAGAGTAACACATTTTGACGTCTTATTACTCGCCAAGCTTCTTATATTTCCTTCAAATTTTTATTGACATAGTTGCCAAATGTAAACTTTATCCCGAAAGCGCCGAAAAAAAAAATGACCATTTTTGAAACGAAATTATCGGTTTATTGTGAATACAACACCCTTTATCTTTTAATACCATCTGAAAGTCCCTTTCTTCCCCTTTTCAAAAATGTATACATTATCGGCATATACTCAAGTTTTTAGGGGAAGATTTAATTTTTTATGAAACCATGTCAATAACTTCCAAACGTAGATTATCACATTTTAACAGCTTGGAAACGTTATAACTCGAAAATAAGACAAGGGATTGATGCGTTAAGTAATTTTTGGATGAGATTAGGATCATGTAGAGATGCAGATGGAGGTAACATACAACAACTTATTTATTAAATATATTTTTTTGGAACTCTAGTTCTTTACGTCAGGTACGTCGCGACGCAAAATATCTGACCGTAACGTTACGTTATGTTACGTTGCTTCATTATGTGCCTTGCTTGCGTGCGTGTGCTCTCTCCTGAGTCTCTCTCTCTCTTATTAAAATACAGGGTGTTCCATTTGAACTAAGCCCGATACTGCACATTGAATGATCTAGTCATGAAACTGAAAATTCTGAACATCCTGTAGAGAGTTATTTATCAATCGTGGAATACATTCAACGAATGTCCAACTATTCAGATGTGAGAGAAAATTTGCTAGAATTTGTTATAATATATTAATGAATTATAAATTTTTATGCTTTCGGTTCAAAGAAGAAATACAATCAAAACATGAAAATAGTTTAAAGGTTTTAATTTCAACTCTATGG